>JAODAL010047761.1:0-29603 GCA_025379985.1 Phyllomedusa bahiana | reverse complement strand
TGAATTTTAAACCCCACCCTAACAGGAATTGGAACCTAAACTGTAAAAAAAAACCCTGAACAGGGGGGGAAAGCCTGAAG
The DNA here is from genome assembly GCA_025379985.1 of Phyllomedusa bahiana. Taxonomy (NCBI): domain Eukaryota; kingdom Metazoa; phylum Chordata; class Amphibia; order Anura; family Hylidae; genus Phyllomedusa; species Phyllomedusa bahiana. Next base: position 29,523 of record JAODAL010047761.1, on the reverse strand, counting down.
TTGTAAAACCACCCACAGCCTGAATAGGATGTGGGAGCCTGAAGCTGTAGAACCAGCCACAGCCTGAACAGGAAGTGGGAGCCTGAAGCTGTAGAACCGGCCACAGCCTGAATAGGATGTGGCAGCCTGAAGTTGGCTGTGAAGAGTAGACTCTGTGAAACCTGCATGGTGAGAACACCCTTTTACAAATATCTGAAACATGTCAAAATCACTTCAGGCCTACACTTAGACCCCCTAGGCTGGGTGCAAGGGTGATGCCCCAGGCAGTCACCAGTCCTTGTAAACCTCTATGTAGAGCTGAGGGCGACCCCACAAACTAATTTCCTAAGGTACCCTAATTGAAGACTAGGTGCAATAACATGGACTTGTTGGAAGTCACAGTTTTCTTTAGGTTTGGAGGGGAGCAGATTGGGCAGGAAATATGGGCTGTTGATCTAGACGAGATCTAGAACAATCTGATGTCTATAGAGACAATGCAACTGTCCCCCGACATCTTCCATGCTTAGGGTTGGACAGGTTGGGTTTTCTTCATATTTTATTTCGCTAGCAACAAGCAGCACCAAGCCATGATGTAGCCATTTATTTCATATAAAATGCACTCTCAGAAAATCTAAGTGTGCATATTATGGAGTTGAGAAAGATAGGTTTAGCTAATCCTTTTCTGGCTTTGCCAATAAATATGAATATCACAGGGCATCATGGGAAAGGAGCTGAGAAACTCAAGCGCCCTCTATTGGATGTAACAAATCCGCAATTTGCTTTTGACCCACCGGGTCTTGAGAGTTGCAAAAGGGATATTAGCCAAGCCAGTATCTCTCATCTGCAGACAACGCTGTTTCTGGATTTTTGTCCCTCATCAGTGCAGAGCGGAGTGATACTGGCTGGCTGGGTGGGAGGCAATGAGTGGCTCAGAAAGGGGAACATCTCTCCTTGAGGAGAGCACTGAACGAACGGCGTGTAGAGTTATGTATTTCCTTTTTGCCCTCTACTAAGCATCTGCATATTACAAGGCATTATGGGAAAGGAGCTGAGAAGCCCAAGCGCCGTCTATTGGATGTAACAAATCCTCAATTTGCTTTTGACAGACCGGGTCTTAAGAAAAGAAGCCCAAGTGTCCTCTATTGGATGTAAGACCCAAGACTCAAGACCCGGTGGGTCAAAAGCAAATTGAGGATTTGTTACATCCAATAGAGGGCGCTTCAGCTTCTCAGCTCCTTTCCCATAATGCCTGGTGATATGAAGATGCTTAGTAGAGTGTAAAAAGGCAATTCAAAACTGCACACCATACGGTGCTCTCTCTAAGGAGAGATGTTCCCCTTTCTAAGCCACTCCTTTCCTCCCTCCCAGCCAGCTCGTATCACTTTGCTCTGCACTGATGAGGGGCAAAAACTCAGAAACAGCCTTGTATACAAATGAGTGATACTGGCTTGGCTGATATCCCTTTGCATCTCTCAAGACTCAGTGGGTCAAAAGCAAATTGAGGATTTGTTACATCCAATAGAGGGCGCTTGAGCTTCTCAGCTCCTTTCCCATAATGCCTTGTGATATGAAGATGCTTAGTAGAGGGCAAAAAGGCAATTCAAAACTATACACACCATACGGTGCTCTGCCTAAGGAGAGATGTTCCCCTTTCTGAGCCACTTGTTGCCTCCCTGCCAGCCAGTATCACTCTGCTCTGCACTGATGAGGGGCAAAAACCCCAAAACAGCCTTGTATGCAGATGAGTGATGCTGGCTTGGCTAATATCCCTTTTGCATCTCTCAAGTCTCAGTGGTCAAAAGCAAATTGAGGATTTGTTACATCCAATAGAGGGTGCTTGAGCTTCTCAGCTCCTTTCCCATAATGCCTTGTGATATGAAGATGCTTAGTAAAAGGCAAAAAGGCAATTCAAAACTCTACACACTGTACGGTGCTCTCCCTAAGGAGAGATGTTCCACTTTCTGAGCCACTCATTGCCTCCCACCCAGTCAGCCATTATCGCTCTGATCTGCACTGATAAGGGGCAAAAACCGCGAAACAGCCTTGTCTGCAGATGAGTGATACTGGCTTGGCTAATATCCCTTTTGCTTTCTCAAGATTCAGTGGGTGAAAAGCAAATTGAGGATTTGTTACATCCAATAGAGGGCGCTTGAGCTTTTTTGAGCCAGAACAGAGCATTCCTAGTATGTTGAGCCATTCCTAGTCTACAAATCACTGCAAAAAACATAATCTTTACCGGGTGTCAATATATATCACTGCATGAGGAAAATGACCCAATAAAACATAACATTTATTAAATATATATTAAAAGATAAACCAAAAAGTGAAGTTAACACCCGAACCCCCTCAAGATCCTCTAACGAGAGTCCCAATTCAGTACACGCCCGTGAATCCTTGATCTTAAAAAATTTGTGCCACTTAAGCTTGTGTGCGAAAAGATTTATGTCTTTCACCCATTCAAAATCATGATACCTAGTAGTGGGTACACCGCGGACATTGATCTGCCATATGCTGTGGCTTGATTTTGTAGGTGAGTTTATTGGTTATCCTGTGATACTGGGTGGGATCCTGGCGTGTATAAGAAAGGTATAGGGGCCTTTTTGCTGCTTTGTCTTTTGTTCTGCTACGGATCTGGGCACCGAACAGGTATTTTTGGTTTGTACCTTTATCTACGTTTTTCTATGCTTATGTCTATGGAGACCTTGGGTTACTTTAAGGGGGAAAAGCCGCCTTTTTGGGCGATGTACGACATAAAAGGCAGTTTTATTTAGGGTAAATGTAGGGTTTTTTCTATAGGCCTTGCATCCTGTAACAAGTGCCTGTACTTTCTGCTGGGACTTCAGTCGAGCATCAAAAACTGTGAGTACTATTTCTCTTTTTCCCTAGAGTTTGTGTGGATTCACTTGGGGGGTCTTGTTGGTTTTTTCTTTTAATATATATATATATATAATATATTATATATATATATATCTATATATATATATATATATATATCTTATTTATATATTTATTTATTTAATAAATGTTATGTTTTATTGGGTCATTTTCCTCATGCCGTGCTATACATTCGTAGTCTAGCAGCCTTATATGTCAGGGACAGCCCTGCAGCTGCTGTCAGATGAAGTGAACTCTGCCTTAACCAATACCCGGGGGAGTGACTGCCCCGGTAGCCAGGGTTTCACAGGGGCTGTTTCTCAGAAGACAACCCCTTTAACATTTCTATTTGGACATAACTTAATTATATCCATTTAGAGGATAATAAGCCACTTAGTGATCGAGAAGTAGGTCTATACCATACCATGCCAAGCTTTTACGGGGAAATGGAAACGGACCTACGCGCGGACTTTCACATCCTCAAATGGTAGGTAAAGAAAATTGTTCTATAAGCATACTCTGCCAGTTCCTACTATGCATGTGGTGCTGTATGTTATAGGAACAGAATGACGTATGCCCTCTCATCACGTCTGCTCCACCATAAGAGGAACACCAAGGAGTAATGGAAGGATTTGGCCTACAAATTTCTCCTCATCCAGAAACTGAATGGTTAATCTCCTCAGCTCCCATACACTGTCATGTCTCCAGACTGGTACTGAACACAGGGGAGCACAGGAAACCCTTATAGGGCCCCTGGGTATAGCAGGCTCGGGGATGATTTACAGGGAGAGAAGAAGCAGAAAGCAGGAGGCATCTGAGGTATATGCAGTCATGTACAGTAGCTGTAGGGAAGGCTTCAAGAATCAACTCCAATGGTGGGCCCCAAGTATCAACTCCACTGGTGGCCCCAAGAATCAACTCTACTGGTTGGCCCCAAGAATTAACTTCACTGGTGGGCCCAAGAATCAACTTCACTGGGGGGCCCAAGAATCAACTCCACGGGTGGCCCCAAGGATCAACTCCACTGGTGGGCTCCAAGAATCAACTCCACTGGTGGACCCCAAGAATCAACTCCACTGGTGGGCTCCAAGAATCAACTCCACTGGTGGAACCCAAGAATCAGCTCTATGCTGGCCAAGAATCAATCCACTGGTGGGCCCCAAGAATCAACTCCACTGGTGGGCCCCAAGAATCAACTCCACTGGTGGGCTCCAAGAATCAACTCCACTGGGGTACACCAGATTTAGCTCCACTGGTGTGCTCCAAGCAGAAACTCAACTGGTGGGCCCCAAGAATTAGCGCCACTGGTGTGCTCCAAGCAGCAACTCCACTGGTGGCCCCAAGAATCCACTTCACTGGTGAGTATCAAGAATCAACTCCATTGGTGGGTCTCCAAAAATCAACTTCACTGGTGAGTACCAAGAATCCACTCTACTGGTGGGCCCCAAGTATCAACACCACTAGTGGGCCCCAAGAATCAAATTCACTGGGCCAGGGACACCTCAATCCGACACTGCCTGTCTCTGCTCTTATTAGTATAGGTTCATATTAGAAGGGCACCCTGAAGCTGTATCACCCAAGATCACACGTTCTCCATGTAGGGTGCCATTAAAAGTTTTTACCATTCTAACGTCTTCTTTGGGCTGTGGTGTTTAAGGGTAAGTTCCTTCCTTTACATTATAAGTTTTGTTGCCATACATGTAAACCACCTTCGCAGACTTTTCTCAGATACATAACTTCAAAAAGTATCTGAAGAGCTTTGAAAAGAAAGTAATAAAAGATCAATGAATTCTGTAAGTTCCTGAATCACAAGAATTCTCTGGCTTCTTCTTAATCTAGGGGTTAATGGCAGATAGTGATAGACTGGCCGCCCTAAGGCCTATCAAGTGACTTACCCACCCAAAAACTGAAGAGAAGAGATATAGGGAGTGACTGGAAGGCAAGTTAAAGGGTTTTTCCATAAACTAATCACTGCTCCACAGAATAGATGATAAGTATTGGGTTAGTGGGGATCCGACCACTGGAATCTATAACAAAACCCAAGAATCAACTCCACTGTTGGGCTCCAAGAATAAACTCCACTAGTGGGCTCCAGGCATCAACTCCACTGTTGGCCCCAAGAATCAACTCCATTGGTGGGCCCCAAGAATCAGCTGCAATGGTGGGGCCCCAAGAATCAACTTAACTGTTGAGCCCCAAGAATCAACTCCACTGGTGACCACCAGAATCAACTCTACTGTTGGATCCAAAGACTCAACTCCACTGGTGGGCGCCAAGAATCAACTTCACTGGTGGGCCACAAGAATCAACTCCATTGGTGGGCCCAAAGCCTCAACTCCATTGGTGGGCCCCAAGAATCAACCCCACTGGTGGGCCCAAAGACTCAGCTCCACTGGTGGGCCCTAAGAATCAACTCCACTGGTGGCCCCAAGAATCAACTCTATTGGTGGACCCAAAGACTCAACTCCACTGGTGGGCCCCAAGAACCAACTTCACTGGTGGGCCACAAGAATCAACTTAACTGTTGAGCCCCAAGAATTAACTCCACAGGTGACCCCCAGAATCAACTCTACTGTTGGACCCAAAGACTCAACTCCACTGGTGGGCCCCAAGAATCAAATCTATTGGTGGACCCAAAGACTCAATTCCACTGGTGGGCCCCAAGAATCAACTTCACTGGTGGGCCACAAGAATCAACTCCACTGGTGACCCCAAGAATCAACTCCACTGGGGGGTCCCAAGAATCAACTCCACTGGTGACCCCAAGAATCAACTCTACTAGTGGGCCCAAAGCCTCAACTCCATTGGTGGGCCCCAAGAATCAACCCCACTGGTGGGCCCAAAGACTCAGCTCCACTGGTGGGCCCTAAGAATCAACTTCACTGGGCCAGGCGCACCTCAGTCCCAAACTGCCTGTCTCTGCTTTTATTAGTATAGGTTCATATAAGTAGGGTACCTTGGAGCGGTACCACCCAAGATCAAATGTTCCCCATGAAATGTAGGGAGCCATTAAAAGTTTGTGAGTGATCTGCCCACTAAGAGAAACAGTAACAAAATGTGCTTTTGATGCAGTCATGTTAACTAAATTCCAAACAAATGTGATCTTTCAGGTCATGGAAGCAAGAAGTCCACATTGGTGGTGTCTGCCTTTTTGGACCACCCCTAATTTCCCAAGCCACTGAGTACCCAAACGCCTTAAATCACATATAATCAATGGCATTTTGTATATCTCTGACACGTGATAAAAAAATTCTGGATTCCCCTTTGTAAGAGTCATTATAAACTCCGGGGGTAGAGAAAGCTTCCATTCCACCCAGTTCTGAAACTCTGATGACGCCTTCACTATAGAAGTGGGAAATCCCTCGTCTTGTGTGCACAGCTCCATCTCCAGTCTCATTTATCTGCTTCTTTCAGGAAATCTATTTTGTTTTTTCCCCATTTCATTAATGAGGAGAAATTATCTTAGTAATAAAAATATACTGGAATTAAAGGAGTTGTGCCACAAAGTAAAATTGACGTGGGAAGTTTGTAAATTAAATAATAAACATTTTCATCATATATCATTATTAAAAATTCGGCACCGTTTTTGTTTTAGCTGCTCCTCTAGTGATTCATTGTTTACAGCTCGTCTCCAGGGGATACGACCAGGGCTGAGAGCTCCTCACTCCTGGCTGCACATGCTCAGACATCACCTCTCCTCTCAGGAAGCTACTGAGTGTTCAAACCCCAGGTGCTGTCACTCTACTCCTGTCCTTTGGATTCCTTAGTAATTAGTCAAATAGTGCAAATAAATTAAAAAAAACAAACCTCAATCAGGTCTGTGAAAAAAAATCCACAGGTTTGGTTCCTGCAGAAATTTGAACTGAGGACCCTTGTGCCTGGAGGCAAAAGTTTTACCTCTGAGCTACAATGTAGCTACTTACAGTTCTACACCTAAACAGACCTTTCTTTGACTAGAGAGAGGAAAGGCCTGGTGATGTCATCCTGCTCGGTCACATGATATGCAATTCAAACAAATCACACACGCCCCCTTATGAGCACACAGAGCTGAAGAGCTGGATGCAGGAGATAGGAAATGAGATTGTGGCAAAACCCCTTTAAGGTCCCCAAAGGTGAACGCAAGATGAAGACAGAAACAATTGCACAAAAATGGATATCAAAGTAGGCGCCCAAGAGTGTTGTAGAAAGGGTTAAATGGATTTAGGCCCTCTGCACACTTAAAGGGATATGCCATCAAATTAGGATACATGCGGGTCCCAACTCTGGAACCAACACATCTCAGGAATGGGCTCCTAAACGTCTCCTTTCAGAGCAGATAGTCTATCTCGCTTGTGCACGCCTCTCCATTCTGTTCTATGGGAGTTCCCAGTACAGGGGAGCATTGTGCTATCTATTCTGTTCTATGGGAGTTCCTAGTACAGGCTAGCGCTGTGTTCTACATTCTGTTCTATGGGAGTTCCCAGTACAGGAAACCACTGTGTTCTCCATTCTGTTCTATGAGAGTTCCCAGTACAGGGGAGCGCTGTGTTCTCCATTCTGTTCTATGGGAGTTCCCAGTACAGGGGAGCGCTGTGTTCTACATTCTGTTCTATGGGAGTTCCCAGTACAGGGGAGCTGTGTTCTCCATTCTGTTCTATGGGAGTTCCCAGTACAGGGGTGCGCTGTGTTCTCCATTCTGTTCTATGGGAGTTCCCAGTACAGGGGAGATGTGTTCTCCATTCTGTTCTATGGGAGTTCCCAGTACAGGGGAGCGCTGTGTTCGCTCCATTCTGTTCTATGGTAGCTCCCAGTACAGGGGAGCGGAATATTCGGCCGTACTCAGAACTCCCATAGAACAGAATGGAAAACTGGGTGCAAGTGAGCCCGACTCTCTGTTCTGAGAGGAGACTTATGTCGGCCCGTTCCCGTTATACGTGCAGGTTCCAGAGGTGGCTATTGAGAACGTACAGGGCCTCATGTATGAAAACTATCTTTGCTGCCCTTAGCACCCAATCAGCGCTGCGCTTTCAGTTTTTAAACTGCTCTGGAAGCATTAAGCAAGCTTATTGTTACTATGGCTCATGATTTTGCTATGAGCTCTGATTGTTGCTATGGGCTCTGATTGTTCTATGGCTCTGATGGGTTTGGGTTTGGACCTCTGATTAGTTCCTATGGGCTCTGATTGTTTTATGGCTCTGTTGCTATGGCTCTGATGGGTTGCTAGGCTCTGATTGGTTGTTATGGGCTCTTAGGGTGCTATGGGCTCTGTTGTTGTGGCTTGATGGTTGCTAGCTGATTGTTGCTATGGGCAACAAAGTCAGTCTTGCTATTAGTTTTGATATATGGGGCCCAATGTGTTTTTCCTGCAGTAATAAATTCTAGAGATCGGACGTTGATCCAGGGATTATTCTGAGTAAAGTCAGGAAGGAGTTTTTCCTCTCAAAAGGGGCAAATGGTCTCCGCCTCATTGGAGGCTTTTGCCTTCCTCTGGATCAACACTGTAGGATTATAGATTGGACTCCATGGACTTATGTTTTTTTCACTCCTATTAACTCTGTAACTGTTTAATATCCGCCAGACGTTACATACGTAGAAGTGCGAGCCCTGAAGCGCACATTAGAGAAGGATATGGAGAAAAATTGTCATTATAGTCAACATGACAAATTACAATGGTTCACAGGCGGCCCAGAAAGTCAGAGGGAGAGATCCACAAATAGCACTGGATCATAGGAACGCTCTGCAGTAAAAAATGTAAATGTGAAAAAAAACGTAGTTCTTGTAGTCTGATGATATTTATCAGGAATACCTCCACTGCGAGTTATCAATTATTTTTTATAAATTAACCTCTGAGTGTGGCTGAATTCACACAGCGTTTGGTTCTCTGCTCACAGTATCTGTTGGGGTACCATACAAAAAAGGTGCCCGACATATACTGCGGTGGAGCCATAGAAAACACGTGGCCCAAGTGTAGACAAGCCTCGGGAGGTTCTACCATTTACTGTGGAATTGCTCCATGCAGGGCCGAGACAATGGGTAGGCGCCACTTCATCCCAGGCAGAAATGGGAGCTACTGCACGAAACACGTCCGCTGATGCTGATATTTGTGGTGCTATGATACTGTTGCACTTTTTAAATATGAAGAAACAAAGAAGACATAAAGTTTACATCAAGTGGAACCCTTTGTGGTGCTGGAGCTACCCTTCATGCTTTCAAGACTGGCGAGACGCTCTCCGGGTCCACTTTCCCTATTCTATAGCTGTATGAACATATGTATGAATAACACTCTGTGCACCAATACTTGGCATACCAAAACTTGGGGCATTTGGCACCAGGCACAACACTTTTGAATGCGCCAAGAATGCACTAAAGTTTGGTGCAAAACTGTCGTACACATCCATACCATGGCTGAGAAAAATTTGGGTGCATAACACTCTGTGCACCAATACTTGGCACGTAACACTCTATGCACCAATATTTGGCACATAACAGTCTATGCGCAAATATTTGGCCCATAACACTGTTTCATACATACTGTCGGATCGTACATTATTAAAAAAAGACATAGAACTAGCGAGTTCATGCATGTCCCTTTTGGTGCACATCAATAGGATATGTCATAAATGCCCGATAGATGCGGACTCCTCACTATTCTGTTCTATGGGAATTCCAAGTACAGCTGCATGGTATGGTCGGCCATCCTTGGAAATCCCATTGAAATGAACAGAGTGGCGCGCAAGGGCGACCTAGTTTCCGTTCAGCAGGGAGCGTTTCGGTGAGCCCCACACCTGTCAAGCGTATCCATCGATGTGCTAAAAATGTGTAAGATTAACTTTTTAAGGGGTTTTCTCATTAGGCTGTTTCACTGAGTCACCAGCACTTTACACTCTCCTCATGCTGTGGGTAGTTCTATAGCAGCAATTAGCATATTCAGCTTCTAGTTGAACCATTACCCTGACATGTGGGGGAGAGCTAATCTTCGTTAAACAAAAGCTACAGGTGCTATGAGGACTGAATACAACGGCTTATTTGTACACAGAAGCTAAACTTGTTAGAAATAATTAGTTTTTCTCTTGACTGAGCTATCTGTCCATGGGGTGACATCACTCCCTGCTCTCTGCTCTCTCATCTAATCAGATAACATTATGGTCTGGTATGCAGGTAACTATAGAAAACTGTGTACACTCAAGAGCACATAAAATGTCTCTTATTTCATGACTAAAGTAAAATCAACAAAGCAATATATTTAGAAAAAGTCTTCAATTAACTGTCCCTTCGTGTTGAAAGCTAGTCTTTGTTGTGAGAAAAACCCCTTTTGCAATGTAAATCTAGCTAAAAAGCAGAGAACTTTTGCAAACACTTTGCAACTCTGTTTCAGAATTCATTTTTAGAATATTTTTCCATTTTTCCATTGCAGGCTTGGACTGGCCCACTCGGGAACCGGGCAAACTCCCGGTGGGCCCCTGCGCATGGCAGACCTGGAGTTGTTTTTTAACTGTAGATGCATCTTGAGAAGAGACAGAAAAGCCTAGAAAGAGAGGCAAAAAGCAAGAGCCAAAGTACAGGAGACACGAACAAACACTTACAGTAGCTGTAGGGTGGGCCCCAGTGTCGGACTGGGGTGCCTAGGGCCCACAGGGGGAGTTTATATTAGGGGCCCACCCTACAACTACTGTAAGTGACTGTATATGCCTCCTATACTCTTCTTCTTGCTTATTGCCACAACTTTAGGTCTACCATGCTCAGGGGCCCACCGAGGTTTCCCCCTATTCCCATGTGGGCCAGTCCGAGCCTGGTGGGCCCCCCAAGCAACTCAACCAGTGGGACCCTAAAATCAGCTCCACCAGTGGGCTCTAACTATCCCAGTCCAACACTGATTACCTGACTATGTATCTACCCTAAGAGCTCCCACCCTGTGCAAAGCCCGCAAAACCGGAAGAATTCTGGTGACAACACGAGGACACTTCAGATTTGTAACCATGGTCATCCCATGGTATATATAAACTTTAATTTGGTTTAAAGGTGGAAGTTTCTTTGACATTGTGAGTAATGTGAAACTGCCAGAGTCAGCTTGAAACTCTTCTAAGTCTCGCAGAACTTCCTTATTTTAGCTCACAGAAGCAAGAGAGTGACAGACGGCGGACTGAGCAGGACGGAGCTGCAGGTGAAGCTGAGATCCCACGAGGTACGAGACTAGAGTACATTATCTAGTTATTACTCTATAGTGTATGCATATAGCTATGGGAGTGATATATAATGTTTGCAGGTTAACCAGACCAGCCATGATGCCACCACTCAGCTACTGCTATGTACATGGTGTAGGTCTATAGCACCAGATGTTGTTTTTAGACATTGTATATTCAGTATATACTCTAGTGTCTTTTGGTTCTATATATTGTCTTGTGGATCATAATCTGCTGAAGAACAGGGGACCTCATAGCAAAAATGCAAGGTGATTGCCACCACCTTATCTCTAACCCCAGAACAGGACACCCTAATGCGTGCTCCTTCCCATGCACAAGAAGAGCAGGGTACCCCATGGGTAACACCCTTATAGTAGATAACATTAGAAAATGACACAGATCCATTGGGTCTATCCTATAGGCCATGTCCACACGGCTTATTTGGGCACGTATTTCAGCCCGTAATTCGGGGCGTGCTGCGGGAGTTACGGGCTGAAATCCGTCCCAGTCATTACGGTAATCCACAGCTCTCATAGAGAACTAGGGATTACGTCTCCTCTCCCCACTCGGAGAATCCGCCGCGGGGGGGGGCGGGAAGTGAGGTCATGTAGTAGCGGCGTATACGCGCTGCTAGTCATGATAGTCTATGGGCCGGCGAGGTGCCGGCCCCCCGCTCACGCCTCCGCTCCCGCCCCCGTCCACACAGCGTAATTGTGGGGCGTAATTACACCCCGCAATTAAGCCATGTGAACATAGCCCTAAACCTACAGTGTGATCCAGAGGAAGGCAAAAACCCCTATAAGGTGAAGACCAGTTGCCCCATACAAGAGGAAAAATGCATTGCCAACTCCAAATCTGGCGTCAGAAGAATCTCTGGATCAACGTCCGCTCTCCAGAATTTATTAACCATAAACTGTTATATTATATTTTTCAAGAAAGTCATCTTAACCCTTCCTGAACTTGGTCTCCTTCTCAAATTTGCATATACTTTATGTTCTCTAAACAGGTGGGAAAAAATACAGACGGTCCCTGCCACCAGCTCTGGAGGGGCTGCCCTTATAGCGCTTCTATCACAGCTGCACATTTATATGTTCATCTGTACTATTATAACCTTGACCTTGCATTAACCACTTGGCATCAGGCGGTGCGTGCTTTCGGGCTGCAGTGACAACAAAAGACATTGCTGCAGACAGAGGGGGTTTGTGGCTGCCAGCGCCGCAGCTGCACTAGGAACAGAGCTGTGGTTAGCAGCTCCGCTCCTAGAGCAGTCTCTGTAAACGGCAGGGACTGGAGGAAGCCTCCGATCAACAGCATCTATCCCTCTGATTGCCATGGTCTGTGACCGAAGCATAATCAAAAGGGATGCCCCTGCTCCACTGGGATTCCCAGTGCTTGATGGAGCCTGGGGAATATTTATATGGTCAGCCATGGGGACCTAGAGTAGCCTCAGGGCTGTCTGCATAGCAAGCCCGATGTCAGGGCACACTGTGTGTTACCCTGGCAGCAACATGTATCATACTGACACATAGGGCGACATGTATGATTTTTGGTGCCCAGGTGCCTTTTTTTTTTGCATGCATTAGTAGTGTAGAATGAACCTGAATCTATGAACCTGTTCTACTGCGGGTCATAGATTTAGCGCTTTCTAGCTACAAAACGACACTTCTGGCTCAGGTAAACCACTTTTAAAGTGCTCTACCTCTTACAGCAGTAATGCGCCTGGATTTGCCATACTGAAGCTGTAAATGTGTAGCTTCTTACAGTTGGCACGCCCCGCCTCCAGCACACCCCCCAATCTCAGACGCATTACAAAGTGCTGCGGGCGCTCTGTAACTGTAATGCGCCTGATACTGGCGTGCGGGAGGCTTTTAACTATTTCGAACGGGGCTGCGCCTGATGCGCCCGTTCATACATGCCGCCCTGTGTGTTGCCCTGACAGCAGCCTGTGTCATACTGACACACAAAGAGTATAATGTGCTATGATACAGGAGTATAAAGGAGTATACCAATATATTAGTAAGTGAAAAAGAAAAGTTTAAAATAGATATCCCTTAATGGGATTTTTTTTTATGCAAAAAGCCTAAAAAAATGAAAATAAATGTTTATTGTGCATACATTACACACAAAAAAACCTACACATAATAGATATCCACACGACCCTAGTAACCTGTAGAATTAATCTAAGAGGTTATATAGTGTGAAATGTGAAAGGTGTAAAAACTAATTAAATAAAAAATGCAGAAAAGCATCTTTTTATGTTCACGCTGCAAAAAAAATTGTTTTTTAATTCCGCAGTTATTTATATGGAAACGTAAATTATGTCCCTAAATGAATAAAACTTCTCCCACCTGAAACAAGTCTTCATACAACGTCATTGAAAAATAAAAAAGTTACGATGCTCATTAAAGGGGTTGTCTCACTACATTGATTCATCTTACCTCCTGTGTTCTTGGTTTCATTTTGAATTCAGGGGGGTGTTTACTGGCTTCCACCAGGCTGCAGTAGAAGCCAGGTCTGTAGCTATGGCAACCAGTGCTGGCAGCCTATCAGTAGAGATCAAACAGGTCTGTAGATATAGCAACCAGTGCTGGCAGCCTATCATGAGAGATCAAACAGGTCTGTAGCTATAGTGACCAGCGCTGGCAGCCTATCAGGAGAGATTGAACAGTTCTGTAGCTATAGCGTCCAGTGCTGGCAGCCTATCAGGAGAGATAGTACAGGTCTGTAGCTATAGCAACCAGTGCTGGCAGCCTATCAGGAGATATTAAACAGGTCTGTAGCTATAGCAACCAGTGCTGCCAGCCTATTAGGAGAGATTAAACTGGTCTGTAGCTGTAGTGACCTGAGGAGCTGATGCAGCCCATACAAGAGGGGTAATATGGGGATAGGTAGGACACTGTTAATGGACACATATTGCAAAGTGACTTGTTTTTGCAAGATCTGTAACATAAAAAGCAGCGATCCTTGTAGTTAGACGACCCCTTTAAGGCCTTAAGCTTAAGCGGTTAAATGGGTGCACCATTTTAGGAACTCCTTAGGCGATGTTCTTAGGGCTTTTTTTTTTGCAGTAAAATAATTATTTCACAGCAGAAAAGCAAGTTTGTCATCATTTTTTTGTGTGTTTTTACGCGCATTTTCTACATAATGTGACTTTTGGTGCTTATTCTTCACTTGTTTTTCTCTTAAAGTGTAAAGTGCTGTGGAATACATTGGCGCACTATAATTACAATTAGTTTTCCTATTCTCAGTGCAGGGTATTTGCGCCACTTTATTGCAGCGTTTTCCTGTTGTTAATGGTCCCGCACTCCGTTTTTTTGTGCAGCATATAATGTGACAGACAGTTTGTGCACTTGATGCACTTTTTTTCCATTTGAGTCAATGGGACATTAATGTCACTTTTTTTTGTGCGCATTTTGACTTGTAATTGCGAAAAAACTTGAATTTTGTGCACCGAAAAGCGTGCAAAAATAAGTTGTGTGAACCCAGCTTTAGGGAGCGTTCACAAGACTGAATTGGAAACCGATTCTTCTCAAAATCAACGTCCAATCTGACTGCAATTTGCCTTACGTTTTTTCTAATGGAAAATCCATGTCGCTGTGCCCACAATGCTGATTTTTCTCGGCACTGATTTATTTTCAGTGCTGAGAAAGAACTGACTGTCAATTCTTGAGGGTGATTCCGCGCTGAATCCACACCTCAGGTTAAAGTATATGAGAAGCTGAAAATCTGCCTCTGAAAAGAGCATCAAATCCACGTCCAAAATCCGCACTCACTGGAGTGGATTTTAAGTGTGGATTTCACAATGATTCAGCGCTGAAATTTTCAGCACTGAAAATCAGCCAGATGCACCTACCCTTAGGGGCTAATTTTCAGCACTGAATCAGTGTTGAGTCCACAACTAAAATCCACGCCAATAAACTCGGATTTTGGATGTGAATTTGATGCTGATTTCAGAGGTAGATTTATTGCCTCCATTTAACTTATGTGAGGAATTCCAGCCCGCCCTCAGAATAAATATGTTTATTCCTTCTTCAGACGACTGAAGAACAAACCCGCGTTGTGTGCCCTGCGACGTGGATCTTCCATTACAAACAATGCCAGTTTGGATGCTGATTCTAACACAGGTTCAACTCTTAATCCACGTCAGAATCAGTATCTAAATCAGCTGTGTGAATCTACCCTTTACAGTTAGGGCATGTCCCCATTGCACGGGTTGCCAGCCGGTTTTTCAGCCGGTTTGCGGTTTTGCAACCTCCTGAAAAACCGGCTAAAAATGAGCACAATTGGGCTCTATGGAAAACCACCCCTGCGTTTTTTTCCGCCCGCGGGGCCCGCGCCGACTAACATTGTATTTTTGCACGATTCATCCGAATGGTTTTCAGACGGATATTGCAAGTAAATGCGAAATGTGAGAGGGGCTTTTCCTCCGCTCATCATGGAGAAAAGCCGCCCGCCCAGGGGCGGACCGTGGACAAACCGACCCGGTATTTGTCCCTTCACCGTGGGGACGCAACCTAAAGTTATGTCACATGGGGCAAATTTCCCGCGCATTTCGCTGCAGAATTTGCGCTCTAATACAGGGCGCGATGCGCAAACAGCGAAATTAAGGTAATCATAGTTCTCATAGAGAACTATGGATTACGCCTGGGCGTAACTTTTGGTTCAAAAAGTGGGGGGACCCAAGTTATCCCTCTCATCCCCCTATCTTCCTATCCCTCCCTCCTTCACTCGCCTTCCCTTTCACTTCCCATCACTTCTCTTCTCTCCCCTCCTCTCCCTGCAGTGAAGTGACCCCCTCTAACCCAGCTAGGAGGTCTGAGGGAGCGCTGTGAACACACCCCCCCCCCCCAGGCAGGCTGGATGGAGTCCCTATGTCAAACACATTTGGTGCAATCCGTAAGGTTAATGAGTTGTTCTCTATTACTGAAGTTAAACGAGCCGACTGGGACTAAGAAGCTCCCATTGCAATTGGAACCGAAACCAGCCCACCTATAACATTCCCCCTCTAGATGGAAAATAAAAAATGTGTGCTAGTGCAGCAAATTTCGCATAAACCCCTCCCATCCCCCATCACTGACTCATTAAATTGTCACACATACAACAGAAATGAGGGGGAAATAAAAGAACCCAATCTCACTGTACCCCTAGGAATCACTTATGTCCATACTTAATCCAAAATTAATTTTATTATATACCCATAACACCAGAAATGACATGACTCACTGCACCCCAGAAATTAATTATATTACACATGGTAGCCACAGAAATTACATCATTCTAACTGCACCTTAGAAATTAATTGCACATTGTACTCAAGAAATACATAACATTCACTGTATCCAAAAATGTATAATATATTACTATCCACTGAACCCTAGAAATGATTACATTACTCACTGTTCTCCAGAGATTACATTACTCCATACCCCAGAGATTACATTACACATTGTACCCCAGAGATTACTACATTACTCACTGTACCCAAGAGATTACATTAAACCGTACCCTAGAGATTACTTTAAACACTGTACCCCAGAGATAACTACATTAACCCACCTGACCCCATAGATTACTACATTAATGCGACATGTACCCCAGAGATAAATTACATACCGAACACCCAAAGATTACATACACTGTACCCCAGAGATAACATTCCACATGTACCCCAGAGATACATCACACGCCATATAACACGAGAGATTACATTAATACACTGTACCACAGAGATTATTACTACATACATCACCTTAACCCTCCATAGTCTACTACATTATACAGCCATGATATCACATTACTCACTGTACCTTAGAGATTACTACATTTACTCCACTACTACCCCATAGATTACTAATTACCACACTGTACCCCAGAATTAGATACATGCAAACACTGTACCCCAGATATTACTGCATTATTCACCGTACCCTTGAGGTTACATTGTACACTATACAACAGAGATTATATTACACCATACCCCAGATATTACATTACACACTGTACACCAGAGATTACATTACTCACTGTAATCCAGAGATTACATTACACACTGTACAACAGAGATGTATATTACTCATCTTGTACCCCAGAGATAAATTACAACACATTAACACCGCAGATTACATACACCCTGTACAACAGAGATTATATTACACCATGCCCCAGAGATTGCATTACACACTGTACCCCAGAGACTACATTAGACAAGGTACTTCAGAAATTGTGTGTGTATATAAACATATATTGAACACAGACACACTACACACTAGGGTGGGTCACATGAACATTTTTTATCAGCATGACAGTGTCATATTCTTGTTGGAAATTGGCCCCATGCAAATGCAGAATTCAACAGGTCCATCGACCCCACTGCCAGTGGCAGATTTCTCCCTCCTATCATTTTAGTGCTGTTAGTGCACTCTAAAAACACCTCAAAGAAATTCTGTGTAGGCGCTGAACCAATACGAGCCAAAAATACTCAATAAAATCAGTGTCATCTAAACGATTTTAATAATGTAAATCAGTTTCTGCTGGTACTGGATGCCTGTTTCTGAAGCCGATCCACGCACTGACTCCTCCCAGAATCAGCAACTCCGTCATCTTCTGCATGAACTAACCTTAAGGTATGTTCACAAGGCGTATAGGAGGGGTGTACTGTGCGCTCTGCTATATGCTGGGTGTTTTAGAAGTACGCACTGGCCAGTCCACACTTCTAAAATGCTGCGGGGTTGGCGCCATTCTCTTTCATTTTCTCCGGCGCATAAGTGCAGGGAAGAAATGACACGGCTAAACACTTGGCTGTACAGTATATACACATCTCACATATACAGTTGATACCCTACTCCACATGCTCCATACACCTAGAATCCCTTGTCCCCTCCTTACCTGTCTCCTGTACTCTGACCAGTGGTTTCGTCCAAGAGCTTCTCTCTTCTCTCTGATGAGGGCTGAGCATAGGGAGAAAGTGCTAAACAATGGAGGGAAAGGTACAGCCAGACACAAGTGTGCTGGACTGTGAGCAATGGTTCTGGAATGGTTGAGAGCAGCCCCTGCTTGTGACTCCCCTGCTCAAACCCAATCAGTCGCTGCTCTCACTCTGCACTGAACACCTGAAGGCAGCTGCATACTCTGTCCCCCCAAAATGCACAGATATATGGGGAGGCAAAGAGTTAATTTTCTTCCTCCTCTGTGGCCACTGCACTCCCCTCACTTACCGTATTCTCATGCTTTCATATGGATTATTTTTTATTTAAGTGGCTAAAAAGCGGGGGGACCGTCACCCACCCAGAAAAAAGTGGAGGGACATCCCCTCCGTACCCCCCCTAAAGTTACACTATGGATTACGACCTTCCTCCCCCGCACGTACATAAGATCGTATTGTACGCGCGGGAGATACGTGACGATGGTCATTTACTTTGCACGAATCCGCACCGTGAGTAATGAATGTCAATGGGGCCGCTGCCCCCCCCCCCCCACCCCCATGCTGCGGGAGTATGCACGAGCGCCCGAAACACACAAAGTACTACGGAGCATACAGTACGCACTGCAGTACATCCTGTGAACTTACCCTAAGGGGTCCCATGATGATGAGGGTGCCTGAAGAGGGAGGAAATGGTACTATCTGTGCTCTATGGGGGAAATTCAATATGACACACCACCTATACACAATAGGACCGTTATATGATATATGAACATACCTGGTGCAAGCAAGAGACATTATTTATAGGAGCACTCCGCAGGTGAGAATGAGGGGAAAGGGGGTCCCTAAAGGATTTTATGGAAATCAGAAACCCTCTTGTAATGTTAGGTTATGCCTGGTATAGGTATAGCCTGTTCTACAACTACATCTCTTCTTCTTTGACGTGCACACCCTTGGCCCCACTGCGCTTATGCAATTATGAAACCGAAATCTCTGTGTCATGTCACCTTGAGAAGTTATGTAAACCTATGTTAAGAATAAGCGAGAAAGTCCCTGCTATAGAACAATGACACTGTCAGCAACCAGAGAGAGGAAAAAAACTGGCTAAAACATGGAGTGCGGAAGCAAAATCTTCAATTATGTTTTCTTTGAAAGCCTCAGTATATGATTCCTCTAAGCAAACAGCTAAAAGTGCACAAGGAAGCAGTCTGTAACAACATATATTCTGATTGTTGGTTAAAAGTAATAGCAGCCAGAGTGCACTTAAAGATGGAACTTTGAATATGTATAGCTCGAGGTTCTTCTTCAGGCTCTAACAGGAAGACTTACAATAACTTGGTTGAAGTTGATGGACATTTGTCTTTTTTTCAAGCGTAGTAACTATGTAACTTCTTATTATAAGAAGTGGAGATTTATTGCATTTTTCATTAAAGTTGTAAAATTACAGGAAAAGATAGAAATTGTAGCTTACACTCAATAGCTTGTATGTCAGGCCTTTTTCTGTGTGTGTCTGTGGAGGTCTGTGTCCTCATCTGACCTCCATTCAATCCACCTTCTTACTTGCATGTGTTATAATTCTTTCACATGATCCGCCATGGTTCAACCTTCCCAAGCATCTTTCCCTTGTCTGTCATATACCATGAGGAAAAGCTGTGCCTAACAGTTGGTTAATTATTGTAGACATATATAGAAATCTACCCAAATATTACTAGAATGGTTGTGCTTGATGAAATGTGGACATCTGCAAGATGTATAGTTACCCCTTTAATTTGATTTATATGTATTCATATTGTGACATATTAAACATATTTAACCAGTGTCGGACTGGGGTGCCTGAGTTCCACCAGTGGAGCTGATTCTGGGGGGCTCACTAGTGAAGTTGATTGTTGGAGTCCAAGAGTGGAGATGATTCTTAGGTGTTCGACCAGTAGAGATGATTCTTGGAGCCACCAGTGAAGTTGATTCTTGGGGCCTCCAGTGGAGTTGATTCTTGGGGCCTCCAGTGGAGTTGATTCTTGGGGCCACCCGTGGAGTTGATTCTTGGAGCCTACCAGTAGAGTTTATTCTTGGGGCCCACCAGTGGATTTGACTCTTGAGGCTCAACAGAGTTGATTTTTGGGACCCACCAGTAGAGTTAATTCTTGATGCCCACCAGTGGAGTTCATGGTTGGGGCCCACCAGTGCAGTTGATTCTTGGGGCCACCAGTGGAGTTGATTCTTGGGGCCCACTAGTGGAGTTGATTCTTGGGGCCCACCAGTGGTTGATTCTTGAGACCCGTCCTACAGCTACTATACATGACTCTTGCACTCTATTTCTCTTTCTCTGCCTTTTGTCCCTAAAAAATGCCAAAACACGACAATACCTACAGAGAGAGTTTACAGTACTCACGTCACAGATCTGTTCTAGATGCAGTCAGGACCAGAGGAAAGTATCAAGGAGGATTTCAGCCCCTATTGTTGTGGTCACACAGCATTCCTTAGGAGCCTGGGGAATATCTATCTAGTCAGCCCTGTGGACCCAGAGTATGTGTGTATAACATGCCTGCTGTCAGGGCACACTGTGTGTTGCCCTTAAAGCAGCCAGTGTCATACTGACATGTAGTGAAATGTATTAGTATACAGGAGTATGCTAATACATTACTAAGTGTAAAAATAAGTGTAAAAATAGTTTTCCCTTAATGGGATTAAACAAAAAAAGGTAAAAAAAAAGAGATGAGTGAAAAAATAAAAATAAAATAAACTTTAAAATAAAACTTCTAATAAAAAATGATTGTGCATACATCACACATAAAAAACCTACAATATTTGGTTCTGACGCCGTAATAACTGTAAATTAAACTAAAGGCATTAAATGGGCAAAAAAAATTTTTTTTAAAACCAATTGCAGAAAAAACACTTTTCTGAAGTTCATACTCCAAAACATATTGAAAAAAAAATGATGCAGTACTCTATATGTAAACTCAAATATCCACCCCCCCCCCCCCCCCCCCAATACAACTTCTCCTGCATAAAACAAATCACTGGAAAAAAGTTAATACTGTTAAAACACAGGGAGACAAAAACTGAAAAAAAAAAATTTTGGTCATTTAGGGCCCTTTTTTAGACCTTAAACGGGTTAAAAGGTTGTATTCATTTTCCCACAGGTAACCATTAAACCAACATACATACCCGGTGTACCCCCAATTGTATATAAGTTTTCCAAAATTCAAACTTTAAAAGGGGTTTTTTTTCGCTACAAGGGTTGCTGCTTATTATGTTAAAGATTTGCAAAAAAGTCCTTTGCAAAATGTCCATTACCAGTTCCCCTATTCCTAGTATCCCTTTGTATGGGCTGCACAGTTCCTCAGGTCACAAGCTACAGCCCCTTTTTACTGTCCTTATAGGCCGCCAGCGCGGGTTGTATGTACAAACCTGTTTGAACTCTCCTGATGGGCTGCCAGGCGGGTTTGTATGCACAGCCCTGTTGATCTCTCCTGATGGGCCCCAGCCTAGTGCTATAGCCCCCTCCTGTTTGATCTCTCCTGATAGGCTGGGGGGGGGTTTTTTGGGTTTTCCCCGGGTCCGCACTGGTTTTATAGCTACGACCTTTCCATCTCTCCGATAGGCTCCCAGCCGGGTTGCTATAGCTCAGCCCTGTTTAACTCTCCTGAAGGCTCCCGCGCGGTTGCTATGCACAGACCTGTTCCATCTCTCCTGTGCTGCCAGCACTATTGCTATAGTACGACCTGGCTTACTGCACTTTAGAAGCCATAAACACCCCCTGAATTCAAAATGAAACCAAGAAAAAAGGACTGAGGTAAGATGAAATCAATGTAGTGAACCACCCCTTTAAGAACTTCCAGGAATGTCCCCAACAGATCAGGAACCGCCTATGAAACACCCAATTTCAGGTGTGGATGAGCACGCCCCATCCCTTTTGTGACTTGGGTTCAAGAAGAATCAGGAGAGTTGGCAGTGATGCCAATGTATCTACATGATAGATAATTTTAGATAAGAACAGATGCTACACTTGATCTTGGCCAAGAGGGTTCATCTTACTGAGGTCTACCTGAAAGCAACTAGACGGCACTAAAACCCAAACACTGGACTGGTGGAACATTGAAAATGCATTACTGCTATGCTTTATACATGCAAAAATTAAAGGCGTTTAATGCACAGTTTGATCAAGTTGCATTTGCCCATATACTGCGTTAAGGTAGCTTTATCAGATGTGTCCCTAACTCTAATACCTCTCTGTGGGGTAAAGCTGCGAAACCTCCAAGGCTGGGCTCCATTCACACTGATTATATTTGCCTCATGCAGCCAAATGGAAGGAGTGCACGACCAAGATGGAAGCAAAAGCACAATCCAAGCCCTGAATGTATGGCGGCCTTGCCCCACAGAGCGGCATAGCGTTAGAGACCCACCAGATAAGGCTACATTAACGTGGTAATTGAGCATACGTAAATTGATCAAACTGTGCACCGAATGCCTTTATTTTTTGCATGTATAAAGCACAGCTGTAATGCATTGGCAATGTTCCACTATTTCAATGTCTGTATGGGTTTTAGAAAGGGAAGATCTCTCCTTAGGGAGAGCACCTATATAGGTGTGTGTGATACGAATTGCCTTTTTGCACTCCACGAAGCATCTGGCATATCTACAAGGCGTATGGAAAGGAGCTGAGAAGCTCTAGCTAGCGCCCTCTTTTGGATGTAACAAATCCTCAATTTGCTTTTGGGTTTTAGTGTCGGCTATGCGCCGCTGTTTTTAGGGTTTGAGAACTTACTTTCTGCAGTCACTACAATGTGCACCAGGGTCTATTCAAATTGCAAATGGAGGTGTGTCGAACTTGATTTTTTTTCTTGGATTGTGCATTTGGAGGAGCAGCTGCCTCCATCTTAGCCATACACCCCTCTCACCTGGCTGCATGAAGCCCTTATAATCAGCATGAATGGAGCCCAGTCCTGAATATTGGGTGGCTTTGCCCCAGAGAGAAATATGGAACCCGCTTAATAAGACTACCTTGAGCATACGCAACTTGATCAAACTGTGAGCCAAACGCCATTCTTTTTCCATGTATGTTCAATGTTCCACTAGTTCAGTGTTTGTATGGGTTTTTATGTCTATGTGCTGCATTATTTAGTTTTTGAGAATGTACTTTCTACAGTCACAATAGTGTGCACTAGCGTCTATACAAATTGCAAATGGAGGTGCGGGCGAACTTTTCATCTCAAAGCAAAGACATGATTCATGGACATAACTGCAATCATAACAGCTGCCGAGGGGACCACTGAGGGGCAGAAATAGCCTTGTGAAAGAGAAATTGCCCCACATCCATAGAGATGAATTGGTGTCATCATGATGCTCATGGAGGTCCTTATCTAAGGAGACAAAGGGCACAAAATCTCTGTAGCGATAGGGTATAACGCGCACACGCATTGACAAAAAACCAGTTGGATTCTGTTTAAAGGGTTGTTCCTCACTACATAGAATACTCTCACCTAGTCAAGTTTTTCTGGTTTCATTTTTGAATTCAGTGTTGTGTTTACTTATTCACTAGACCTGCAGTAGAAGCCAGGATCTGTACTATAGCAACCATTGGGCTGCAGCCTACAGGAGAGAAATGACAGGTCTGTAGCTATAGCAAACCAGTGCTGGCAGCCTATC
The DNA here is from genome assembly GCA_025379985.1 of Phyllomedusa bahiana. Lineage (NCBI taxonomy): Eukaryota > Metazoa > Chordata > Amphibia > Anura > Hylidae > Phyllomedusa > Phyllomedusa bahiana. The sequence goes on along the minus strand of JAODAL010047761.1, from coordinate 5,943 downwards.
CAGATAGATCGAACAGTTCTGTACTATAGCGACCAGTGCTGACAGCCTTCAGGAGAGCATGAACAGGTCTGTAGCGTATATCAACCAGTGCTGGCCAGCCTATCAGTAGAGATTGAATCAACAGGACTATAGCACCCAGTGCTGTCAGCCTAACCATGAGAGATGTAACAGGTTCTGTAGCAAAGCACCAGTGTGGCAGCCAATCAGGAGAGATATAACAGACCTGTAGCTAATCAACCATTGCTTGCATCCTAACAGGAGGGATCGACAGTCAGTAGCTATAGCAACCAGCGCTGGTAGCCAATCAGTAGAGACTGAAACAGTCTCAGCTAAAGCTACCAGTGCTGGCCATCCAAACAGGAGAGATTGAACAGGTCTTGTAGCTATAGCGACCTGAGGGAGCTGATTCAGCCCATACACGAGGTGATATCTAGAAAAAAAATAGGTAAGGACACACTGTTAAAGGACCTCATATTGTAAAGTGACTTGTTTTGCAAGATCTTTAACATAAAAACACAATTCTTATGGCGAGACGACCCCTTTAAGAATCCGTCCAGTATTTTATTGTCTTTTCATAGTTTTGGGGGGGATGGCTCTGTCTGCGGTTTGCGGATTCGACCGTCCCCCTTAACCACTGAATAGCACAGCTTTTCGGGCGGAAGATTGTGCATGTTCCAAGTTTTTTGGAACGCCGGCGGCTGAAAAAACCAATAGTAAAAATCATGCAGTTCTAGACTAACTGGGGGCGGATTTTCATGCAGTGTATGTGGAAGTTTTACATCGTGATTTTCAATCCGGAAAATCGCTGAAAATCCGACCAAAAAGACTCGCCGTGTGGATGTACCCATAGAGCCACTTTCTAGCCATCAGAGAGGATGACAGCGGGTCCACCTCCACCTATCTGACATTATAGGCATATCCTAAATTATGACATGTTCTTTTCTTTTGTCTGCAGCCACCACTAAAGAAAGCTTCTTTTATACTGAGTTACACAACTAGTAGAGAGTTATAGAGAGTCATGAAAAAAAGAAAGTACACCATCTTTAAAATGTATGGTTTTACGTATCAGGACATAATAAAAATACATGTGGTCTTTAGAAGGTCTTTAAATGAGATAATTACAACCTCAGATGAACAGCAACCCACAGCAGAGGCCACAGAGTTATTATTCTTTTTCTTTTCAAATATCACAAGGCATTATGGGAAAGGAGCTGAGAAGCTCAAGCGCCCTCTATTGGATGTAACAAATCCTCAATTTGCTTTTGACCCACTGAGTCTTCAGAAAGCAAAAGGGATATAAGCCAAAAAAGGAAGCCAAAATTTAAAAAGTCATATGTGAATAACTACAAAAATGAATAACTTGTTGACACCAATAACTTGAAGTCCAGGATTTTCTGTATGATTTTATCCGTCTCTCACACCGTTCTGGAGGAATTTTGGCCCAATCCTGCAGTTTTCACTTTGGCCACTAGGCCTAATAATAGTCCAACACTTTGTGATCTATAGAGAAACCTTCTCAGCAGTCTCTCATTTTCAGCACATGCAGGAATACACTGAAAGGTAACACCACCATGGGTATAGATGTAATGGTGGAAGACAGGTATATGTGGGTCCCTGGGTTACCGCGGGAGATGTAGATGCTGACCATACCAGGGAGCAGGGAGCAAGGTCAAAGGGGCCCCCGGTCTTCACCACAAGGCCTGATGGACTTAGCTGCTTGGAACCCCCAAGGACGCAATCCCTGACGTGGCTACTCGCGGTGGCAGCCGAAGAGTCGAGCGGAGAACAGAGGGAACAGGCAGAGGTGACTGGTCAAAGACAGGTGCAACCATAGACTATAGCAGAGTCCCAGACCAGTAGGTGGCAGGTGGCAAGTATAAGCAGAACAGTTAAAGCAGGAACCAGAGGTCAGGAGCAACGTGGAGACATCAAAAAATTGACCTAACGCATGAAGTTCCTTAAGTTCCAGGTGGTGATCGGTTATTGGGCAGGTAATTATGTACTGTCTCTTTAAGCCGGCACACGTGTGCCCTAAGGAGGCTGTGTGCGCAGGCAGGATGCCGGCAACAGCAAGTACTGGAGAAGGAGCATGGACAGGTGAGTACACACAGGCAGGGAGAGCTGCGACAGGGACACAGACACGGACACATCCGTGGTCCGGTGCAGGGGCCGAGGGAAGCACAGTGACAATAGCTAACACAAGATCCACCAGTCACAATAGGAGATGTCACAGCTTCCCCTCTCTGCACACTGACTTATTCCCAGGTCACAGAGCATGTCTAGAAAACTCTCCTATAGAAGTCAACGGGTCTGCTTCTATTCACTGGCTCATATGTCCATAAAGCTGCTGTAAAGCATCTCTCTAAATGCTGTTAAAGCAGCTCAGGCAAGATGGCTGCCCCCATAATCATATAGAGACAACAGAGTTGAGAAATCTACAATCACAAAATAAAAAAGGCTAAGAAGAAAAGAATATGTATCAGTATCTTGTTTTTATTAGTAAAAAAAAAATGCCGATAGATTCCCTTTAAGGCCCCATCATAACATTTCAGCATTGGGTTGAGGTCTGGACTTTGACTGGGTAATGTGGCAAACTCTCCATTCTGAGCTCAGGTTTTCAGGGGCCTGTTGCGGAGATAGGTGAGGGTCCCAAAGGTAAAATCAGACTGTGGTGACATATCCTATTATTATGCCATCAAAGTCTATAGCGGGAACAATTCTTTAATATGCCAACTGAGGCCTATAAAACCTGAGATGTAGAACTTGGATTATTTTGCAATTTCTCTTAGCATTGCGTGGTCTGACCTTGGCTTGACTTTGCAGGCACGTCCACAATGTTTTTCACTAGTGAAAAATATTTCTTACTGTAAAATGATTAACCTAAAATTGTTTGCAAATGACCTTCACAGATTGATAAGTAGGAATAAAAAGTCTCTCTAAGATCATTGCTGATGTCTTTCCTCCTTGGAATTGTGTTAACACATGTCTGAATGTTCCAGACCAGAAAAACTGTCAAAACATCTTTTATAGAGGTGGACACAGTTACTGATGATTAATTACGACAAGAACATATATAGTCACACCGTCATTGCCTTATAATAGTGTTGAAGATTTACGTTGGCCATCGACAATCGGCCGTGGTCGATAGTCGAGAATACATCATCGACAAGATATTCATGGACGATGATAGATAATGAAATGAATGAGACCATTCAAGTCTATGGTAGAATCAACAACACCTCATTCTTCATACAACATCATCCCAGGCTGGAGAAGCTGGAATACATCCACAACAGTCAAATGAATAACGGGCTACAATCTTAGTCAACACACTTAGGTTTATAAAAGCCCCAGAAAAAAAATCACACAACCCACAATCCACTATCCCTGACATGCAACACATAGCCTACGCCTTAAACCTCATCCGCCCACACAAATTACAAAAGTGCCAGAAGGCAGTATGATTTGAACCAACAACTGTACTAGAACATGTAAAAAGACTCTCCCAGTCCCTGGAACGCCGCAAGATCCCCCAAAACCTGCAAACCCCATAAAACAAGAGCCGGAACAAATGAGACTTTGTCCACCACCATTTAGTTTCATCACTGGACAAATGCACAATAACCTATACCACGGCTTCCACATGCAAGAGCCCCAAAACCTGGCTTGCATGACCCCTATTAAAAATGCAATCGGAAAAAGAGTCCTTAGAACCCAACACCATTTTAGTATCACTTAACATAAACTGTCCCTGTCCTATTGTATGACTCTCAGCCCCCTCGCGTATTGAGTGCGGACCCAAATGAAGCATTCACAATGAAAACTGTGTGTAAAAACGCTCCTGTAACAACCAGGAGCCCTTTTTCCTTTCTTCTCTTCGTGCATTCATTTTCCTCATTTTACTCAACGTGCTGGACGAAAATGTCCCCCCTCTGTACTTACATTGTTCTCTGTCGTCCGTGCTCCATACTCCATGATGTCCTCATGAATAACCTCATCTCTGGACAAGATTATCCTCTTACAGCAATTTTGTACAATGCAAATTTTTAGTAGTATTAATTCTAGAAAACCAACATTTTTTTAAATAGTATGGAAATCCCCACCAAGTCTTTGTTTTCTTTCTCTTATTTTAAAATTGTATTAAATGTGTGGTTGTCTCAATACAGGGATTTGGAATAGCTATTTCAAGATCATTGTCAAAAACAAGGTCATTGTTTTTATTGCAAATATTTTCCATTAGCAGTGTCCTAAACCCTACCTATTCCTGTTTCCAGTTTCTGAACAGCACCAAGCACCATCAACACCCTGAAAGGAGTCCACTCTATGACAATTGTGAATACAACAAATGTCCTGTTAGAAAACAAAAACAGACAATTTTTTTTTTTATAAAATAGGTCCTGTAGTATAGCTGCAATGTACACAGTAAAAAGAAGAAAAAAAATAGCCCCCAAAAATTATCAAAACATGATGACCCAATAGCCCAACATAGCAATTGTGAAGAACAAATGTATGTTAGAAACCAAACATTTTTTTATTAATAGAACTGTATAAAAGCTAAGACAAGCTGCATGTCCCAAAATCAAAAATGAAAAGCCCCCAGAAATAGAAATAATTCAAAGCATGACCCATGAGCCCACTTTGGACAATTGTGAAGTAAGAATAACAAATGTCTGTTAGAAAAACAAACAATTTTTTAATAAAAGACCTGTATTAAATTGGCTGGCATTTCAAAGCAGCATGACCCAAAAAATTATAAAAAATGACTTCTCAGCGCCACTGTTATTAAAAAAATGTGAGGGAGAAATTCAAACTTAGAACCACATTTCTGTTCCAAAAAAAAAAAAAGGCAAAGGGAAAAAAAAACAACCATGGGGGGGAATTATGCTTGTATCTCACGCAACATGGACCCCAAAAAATTATAAATTATTGACTTCTCAGCCACTATTAAAAATTGTGAGGGAGAAATACCACTTAAAAGCCACATTTCTGTTCCAAAGACCATAATTACATAGCTGTATCTCACGCAACATGACCTCAAAACCATTGACAATGCGAAACTTCAAAGATAAATTGAGTACATGGAAAAACGGTTTTTTGACATGAAACCTTGCTGTCTTTTACAGTCTCCCACAAGCCAAACCAGCAAAATGAACGTTGGGAAAAGAGAAATAAAAATTGCAGTAAGAAATGAATCATTTAAAAAAAAAGATTTTTCAAGATGACCATATCTGTTAGAAAAAGGAATGTGAAGTAGACTTGGCAACTAATCGGTGACCTCGGCAATTTGGGGCCCACAACATCATCAAGATCCATGCCTGATTCATCTTGATGACAAGTCCAAACGATACACAATATCTGTGGAAAGCCCTGAATAGCGTTGTCCTATAATGACTTCCTTCCGCTGTGCTGAAGGTCCGCTCAGAAATATGACGCTGGCTGCAGGGCAGACAACCCTCAAAGGCGGTGGCAAGCGTAGCTCGGCCATTCGTCTATTTTGGAAACCCAGAAGCTTTCACCCCTCCCCCCCCCCTATTGGTCTGTACTCATACAAAAACAATCGGTGTACCGAGAACGTCAGATAGTCCGTGCACCAGAGCTTAAAGCTGGTCTCGTGTGTCGGATGTGTGCCTGCATGCATGCGTTGGTTGAGGTGGTAAATAAAGATTGCCAGAGGTCACCCATCATAGTCTTCTCTGCCACCTTGCCTGCTGCAAGCCGCTACGCATACTTGGCACTCTACTGCAGTCATGTCGCTGAAGTTGTTCCACCGTGACATTTGGGGTGAACGATGAAGCAGTACGCACACAGATTTCCACCAGTTTATCAACAGCAAGTCTCCATTTCTTCATTTTACTCTCTATTTGGGTGGGTGGCAGTTTAGTTTTGTACCGTGGATCCAGCAGGTTGGCCACCCAGTAACTGTTGAACATTTTGATGGCCTTC
>JAODAL010047760.1:0-29605 GCA_025379985.1 Phyllomedusa bahiana | reverse complement strand
TTTCAGATAGGATTCCCAATAACCAGTAATTTCTTTTGCTAGCTCGAGCCAAAAAGTTTCTTAACAACAAAAATCTATACAAATGGGGCAAATGTGTACTGTCTTTCCTTCAGAAAACTCCCCATGCTTGCAAGAAACCAGCTCACTGGGCAAAATGAGAGCATACCTGCATCATTTGACTGTAACACCAACTTACATCTACTAAGTCTGGGTTCTCAAATTTTCAAATTGTTCCCTCAAATCTGGGCGCGGCAGTGTTGTGGTCTCCGCCCCCTCAAATCTCTCTAAGGCCTCTCTCTGACTCACTACCTCCTCTCTCTGAACCTCATGTGGCAACAAAATAACAAGGTTCAATTTAAAGCACCTGTGCAGGTGATGGATGTTACTAGGCTGAAATAGAACAGACTCCCACCTAGCGATTTGGGCCTGTGAGTACATTTGACAATTCAGGAGTACATACACAGAATGAGGAACCCAGACATTCAAAATGTGCCTCAAAACAACTCGGCAGGTTTTCTCTACAGAAAATGCATCAGCCGCTATGGCTCTAAGACATGCATATTTTCTCTCTACAACTGCTTCATACTGGGTCTAACTGACCACTGCAGCTAGCTATCTATTGGGGACTTGAGTTAGCCCCAGCTTTGTCCCATTTTCCTTTGACTTTAAGGCAAAATAAGTGGAAGGGCTTTGTGTAATCTGGTAGGCTTAGAGCAGGGGCTGAGAGGAGAGCTTTCTTGAACTCCTCACCAGCCTTCCTGGTCTCGTCAATGTATGTTCAGCCACAGCATATTTGGTTAAGTCATATAATTGTGTGGCATATAAGGACTAACATGCAGTAACCTACCATTCCCAAAGCTATCTCAGTCGCTGTTCATTCATGGGAACGGACAAATGTCATATAGCTGCTACAATGTCTGGTAGTAGGTATCTGTGGCCTGGTGTAAGGCAGTGTCCAATGTAAGTCACCCTGTCTTTACATCTCTGTAATTTGTATCTGGAGACTTTGGGTGACATGTATGAAGCTCGCCACGTCGGAGCGCACGTTTTTGCCAGTTTTCCGGCGAAATTTGTGCCTCGTGTATGTCTGCGCCGAGGTGCGTTCATACATGTGGTGTAAAGTCCGCCTCGCCAGTGTGTGAGGCGCAGTGTGGGACTTAGGCGCAGTGCGGGACTGCGCCTAAGATTCGCCACCCGAGGTAGTGTGCTCATACATGCCGTGTAAAGACCGCCTCGCCAGTGTGTGGGGCGCAGTGCGGGACTATGCCTAATATTCGCTGTCTGAGGAGGTGCACTCATACATGCGGGAAAAAGTTCACCGCGCCTCGCCTGTGTGTGGGGCGCAGTGCGGGGACTAAGGCGCAGTGCGGGACTGCGCCTAACATGTATTCCGATTCGAGACAGGCTGGAAATCAGCGAAAATCATTAAAGATGTCCATGCGGCATGGAGTATGAATCAAAAAAATCGCCTTTATTAGGTGTAAAACATTATCTGAAAAAGAGCTCAAACCTACAAAAAAATACATAAAAAAAAATCATTTTTCCAAAAATCAAGAACGGCGCTATATCAGAAATTTGGATATTGGAAATTGCTGGGAAATACAGTAATTCAAATTCTGTAAGCTCTTCTCATTGGTCGGCAGAAGCCAGCCAATCAGAATAGGAGAGACAGAGACCCATTATAACCTATGGTGAAGTATTGACCAATCAAATTCAAAGGCGGGACAGTTCAAAATACAGTAAAAATGCAGAAAAGAGCTGATTGGTTGAGAAAGCGGGGGTTTTGGAAAATCCTGGCCAATCAAAATTTGGAGCAAAGGGACCCATTCTAACCTATGGAGAAAGTATGGACCAATCAAATTCAAAGGCGGGACAGTTCAAAATACAGTAAAAAAGGCAGAAAAGAGCTGATTGGTTGAGCAAAGGGCGGGCTTGGCTACTTCGGCCAATCAAAAGCGCGAACTACTTGTCCCATTGTAGTCTAGGAGAGATCGGGGGCAATGAAATCTCGGCTCTCAGTGCCATGAAGCATGAAGTATTAGTAAATAAATAGTTTTTATTAAGTGTAAAACATTATCTGTAAAAGAGCTGAAACCTTCCATAAACAGACATTAATAAAATCACTAACAATGCATTTGTCGCCGAGACCAGTGCTTTACTCTGGAAATTTGGGGGATAGAGAATTGCCGGGGAAAAACAGTAATTCAAAATTCTTTTAGCTTTTTCTCATTGGTCGGCAGAAACCAACCAATCAGAATATCAGTGACAGTGACCCATTATAGCCTATGGAGAAGTATGGACCAATCAAATTCAAAGGCGGGACAATTCAAAATACAGTAAAAAGGCAGAAAAGAGCTGATTGGTTGAGCTAGCTGGGGCTTGGCTATCTCGGCCAATCAGAGCGCGAGCTACTTGTCCCCTTGTAGTCTATGGAGAGATCGGTGCACTGAAATCCGCTCTCAGCACAGTGCGGCATGGAGTTAGATTACAAAATCATTTTTATAGGGTAAAATATTAAACTGAAAAAGACTGAACCTTCTATAAACCATAAGTCAAGGAATTGGGGATATAGAGATTTTGCTGGGAAATACAGTAATTCAAATTCTTTAAAGCTCTTCTCATTGGTCGGCAAAAAACAGCCCAATCATAAAGGACGACAGGAACCATTATAACCTAAAGGAAAAAAAAAATATTTAATTCAATAAAATCATTTTTATCTCTTTATTTTTGTTACACCCATAAATACTGATCATTGGCTAACGAAAATAAAAGAAATAAAAATTAATTTATTTAATTAATATTTTTTTTTTAAATTACCCCCCATATTATTGGTTCATTTTATATACAGATCGTTACAAACTTCGTGAGTCTTATCATTTTTATTTCGGACATGTACAGTTTTATTATAGATTGCATTAGAAAACCCATAAGAGCGTCACTCGCCCCTCCCATTGGTCCAAATAATCGCACCTCTTTTTTAAAATTTCCAATCACAAAAAAGAGCTCGCTCTGCATTTCTTTTCCCCATAAAAACTCTATGAGAAGGTAGCTCAGCCGCGAATTGGCTCACTGGACGGCCCTCTTCCCCCCCAAACCAATCCCCCGTACAAAATATTTCCCATAACGAATAACTTTTAGGGCGCCCTTCTATCCCCCTTCTTTCTCCATTCAAAATAACGCACTACATTGATTGGTGGATTCAATCGCTGCCTGGGGCCAACCAATCAGCTCTTTTCTCATTTTACTGTAATTTTGAATGTCCGCCTTTAATTTGCTTGGTCAATACTTCCCCCAAGGGTTATAAGGGGTCCTGTCGCTCCTATTCTGATTGGCTGGTTTATGCCGCCCAAGAGGAATACTTACAAAATTTAATTATGTTTTTCCCCGGCAATTTCCAAGATCCAATTCCTGATTAGCGCTGTTCAAAGATTTTGGAAAGGATTTTTTTTTTTTTTTGAAGGTTTCAGCTCTTTTTTCGAGAATTTTTTTACACCTAAAAAAAGGCGTTTTTTTTTGGAAAACAAACTCCTTTCCGCAAGGGAGGGAGGGCCGAATTTCTTTTGAGATTTCTAAAATTTTTCCTCTTTTTCCTTTCGTTTCACTTCCCCTCCCCCGGGATCATTAGCCCAGAATAAACTTTTCTGCCCTCGGAGCGGCGAGCGCGCAATGCGCCGCACTTGCCGCCTGCGATTGTACATGCCTCGGTTTTTTTGACGTGCCGGTCCCTCCCCAAAAACCCCCACACCGCGCCCTTACACGCCCCTTTCATGTGGGCCCGCAGCCAAAGGGGGAAGGCGCGCCTAACACCCCATCACTGCGTCCACAGGGTTTCCCAGCCGGGGGAAGGCCAGGATACCCCAGAAAACGGCGAAAACCCGATCATAATGCCCCCTTTTATGTCCGTTGTCTGCAAAAATTCAAGCAAAATTTTGGTGTCCGAAAGGGGCTATTCAATTTCGCCTTTCATGGGTAATCAGTTTTTGTGTATCTGCAATTGGTTTTTATAAAAGCAATGTGTATTTTGGGGTGTTTGCTATCTGCCCACCTCTTAAATTATTTTCCCACGGTGTTCATAAAATTTTTGCTGTTGAACAATACTTCAGATCTTTATGGCCTTTTCCCTTTCTGGTTTGACTTTAACCAATCCAGCATACAGCGGGTACGCAGCGTCCTCTGTTTCCCTCAAGTGTAGCCTTTTTAGTGAATTTCATCTAAGGTGCAATAAAAGGGTGCACCCAAGCGAGATTGCCAAAAAATCATTTTCCCAAAAAGCTCAGTGGGGATCTGGAAGAAATGATTGAATGAATGACAAAAATGATGTATAGTAGTGATCCGGCTTAGTTGACTAAGTTTTAAAAATATAAAATAGGGTTTCCCTTTTTTTCCACTTCACAATGGCTGAATGGTCCTTTGTGTAGCTGGAAGAAAGCAGTGTTAATGGGAACAATTTAATTTAAATTTTTTAAATTACAAAAAAAGGAACTTTTTCACCATAAAATTTTGTTTGCCCTTGTTCAGAGAGAGAAATCCGTAAATTAGTTGAAAGGAAAAATAAGAAACAATTCCAGTGAAATGGTAACCCACTAGTCAGATTCTTCATCCCGATTGTCCTTTTATGTAAAAAACAAAGTGTTAAAAATTTTTACAATACCCCCTCCTGAATTTACTATAACACATATCTTTTCAACCTTTCCCAACTCTTGTTTTTTTTATAATCTCCAATTAACCGCAAAAAGAAAAAACAACCACTATGAATATTTTTTCTCTCTTCACCCCCCTTAGGGGATGGGGATTTTTTGGGGCCAGTTTTCCCTTTTCCTTTCCCTTTTCCTCCACTTTTGCCCCCCCCTTTCCCCTTTCCCCGACATTGGGCGTTGCATAGCCCTACGGGAAAAAACTTCCCCCCGCGGGACGATGCTACCCCCCTGGCGATCGCGCGGGCTTGCGGGCGACCCGCCGCGATCCCCGGGGCGACATGGAACCACGGGTAAATTACCGCTGGCTTCATGCCCCATCACCCCCGGCCCGGGAGTGAGCTTCGGCCGGGGGTAAAAAACGCATCATTCCCCCGCACCGTCATGGGCGATAATGATGCCGCAGGCAGGAGGATGAGCTCCCTGCCTAAAAAAGGCGAGCAGCGGCAGAGATGCCACTGGGCCCTCCCCTACCAGACTCCCCGGATGCTGTCTGAATGCATCCGGTAGTCTGGTGAGTCCCCCATGCCCCAATGCTTGTGGGCAGGGTTGCACTATTTGCCATGGCGACCTATGCCAGCAGAAACCCTGTGCACAGTCCCCTCTTCAAACACAATCAATGATTGCTTTTCCCCAGGGGGGATTTGCAGTTACAAATCCTCACTGGGGAAAATTAAAAAAATGTGAAAAAAAAAAAAAAAAGTAAACAAAAACAAAAAATAAAATTAAAACACGTACACCCCCCTTTTCCCCCTTAAAACGGCAATGCCCCAAAAAGACAAAAATAAATAAAGTCCCCATTTTTTGGGTTATTCCCCGTGGTAACATCCACCCTTTAAAAATCTTTCACATAATTAAACCCGTAGGGTGAACGACTAAAAAACAAAAACAAAAAACAGTCACAGAATTGCGATTTTTTGAGCATCCTGCAGCACATTAAATGGAAAAAAAAGCGATCAAAAACCATAAAACGCCAAAGTTTTACCAATAAAACGTCAGTTTTTATCCGCAAAAGAAAGTTCTACACTCTCTGTATACGGGGAAAAAAAAAAGTTTTGGGGTCTCAGAAAACGCAAGCATAAAAAAATTTAACACAAAAAAACACTATTTTTTTTTTAAAGTGCTTCCAAATTAAAAAAACTATTAAATAGGGTATGCCTAAAACATATCACCCTGAGGTAAAGCTAAAGGTCATGGGTACTGCAGGTGATGCTGTGAAAAATAAAAATAAAAAACACATAGTTGCGTATTTTCTTCACCCCCCTTTCCAAAAAAAGGATTTTAAAATATCAAAAAATCTGGTCCCCCCAAAAAAAGATACCCAAAAAAATGTCAACTCATCCCGCAAAAAAAAACCCACACGCCCTACACAGAAAAATAAAAAAGTTATGGTCTCAGACTTGGCGATGCAAAAAGTGTTTTCCTTTTTTAATAAAAGTGTTTTTTTTTGTTAAAAGCAGTAAAACTAAAAAAAAAAAACAAATTGGGTATCGCTGTAAAGTATCGACCGCTGAAATACTACAGTCCCTATACTGCACGGTGACCCTGTTAAAAATAAAAAAAAAAAAACACTACCAGGAATGCGTATTTTGTTCAAAAATGCCTCACAAAAACTTAATAAAAAGTGATCAAAGCGGGATACCCCCCATAAAAGGAAATAATAAAAAACTCAACTCATCCCACAAAAACAAGCCCCTAACAGCTCCGATCAGAAAATGAAAAAAGTTATGGTACAAACAGGACAACAAAAAACGCAATTTTTTTTTAGACCTTTTTATTGTGTAAAAGTAAAAAAACATAAAAAAACATATAAAATCTATACATTTCAATTGTACCGACCCCCTATAAAGATATCCATCATTTAACTGCACGGAACGGTTAAAAAATTTAAAACCCAAAAAAAAAATGGCGGAACTGCGTTTTTTCCCCCATTTTCATAGCCCAATCAAAAAAAAAAAAAAATTGGAAAACTTGCCCCAAAAAGCACAATAACCCTAGATGAATCTATGAGGGGTGCGAATCCAAAATGGGGTGACTTCTGGAAGGTTTCAACCTTTCGGGATTTTTTGGGGGTTTGTAAATGCACATGGCCCCACCCAAAACTCGTTCCAAAATCCAAGTAACACTCCCTCCCTTTTAAGCCCTGCCAGCGCCCAAACAGCATTTTTACCACATGTAGGGGGATTGCCAACTTGGAAGAAAGCCCTAACAAGGTTTTGGTGTTTTTTTACCAGGGCCTTTAAAAAAATTTTAAATTTTTCAGCTAAAATTTCAGTTTTTGGAAAAAAATGTTTTTAAAAAATTTTACAGCCTAACGCTAAAAATTTTTGTGACACACCTGTGGGGTCGATATGTCACTACAAATCCCCGGGTATATTCCTTTAAGGGGTGTGTTTCCAATTTGGGGATTTTTGGGAGTTTTTATTATTTTTAGCAACCCTTTGGGTGTCCCAAAACGAAAAGGCCCCAAATAAAAAAAATGAAAATGAGACCCCCGAGTCCATAGGGGCCCTCCTATTTGGGGGTTGGTTAGCCCCAAATAATGCACAGGGCACATATGGGATATCTCTGAAAACGAAGAATCTGGGGATCAAAATTTAATTTGCTTTCCCCCCCGATCACATTTTCCGTATTCTTGTGAATAATGCATAAAAATTGAAAAACTCAAAAAAATTTAAAACTTTTAAACTTCACTTCCATTTGCTTTAAATTCCCCGTGAAACACCTAAGGGTTTTTTAAACTTCCCAAAATGCGGTTTTGAATACTTTAAGGGGGGTTAGTTTCTTAGATAGGTCATTTTTGGGGTATCTAACATACAGGCAAACAAAGTCCGTTAGAAAAATGGACTGGTCCCTAAAAAAAGGTCTTGCAAATTTTTTTTGAAAATTTCTACTAAATTTCTAACCCCCCAATTCTAAAAAAAAAAAAAGCATTTAAAAATTAGGCCAAATACAGCAGACAAGGTAAGCTATTATAAACTTTTTTGGTGGAAAAAAAAAACTATCTGTTTACATCAAAAATTTTGAAGTTTAAAAAGTAAATTTTTCTAATTTTTTCACGATTTTTTTATTTTTCACAAAAAACATTTTTTTTTCCCAAAATTTCTTTATCTTAAATTAATGTGTCACAGAAAACAGTCTCTGAAACACAGGATAGGTTAAAGTTCAAAAAAGTTATTCTCACATAAAGGACAAATCAATTTCAAAAAAAGGGGGTCTGTCAGGAGGCCCAAAACTGGCCCGGGGGTAAGGGGTTTTTAAAGATGTTTGGGAAAAGCAAAATTTCTTTTCCTGGTCGCTTACGGACTAGGGCATGTATATTATAGCAGGGGGATAATAGATTGTGATGTGGGTGTGTTTGGGGGGAGGAAAACATGTGTCACTCAAAAAAGTGGGATTTTTCCACTTTGTGGTGACACTTTAGACTTCTTCATGGACTTACTGGGGGCAGTATGTTTAAAGGTAGGAATATCGGGAATAAAATCCCCTGGGGACTGTGGAACTGCTTCTATTGTTGTGAGGTATGTGGTAATTTAAAAGTGTGGCCTTCCTCACCATTTATGGGGACTTTGCTTGTCAGTGTTAGCTTGTTTAAGAAGGGAAAGGTTTCTGTATAACTGAGGAAGTAGTCTTTGAATGAATGCAACATCAGCCTCACATGGTGTAGGGGTTTGATTAACCTGTGGTTGAGATCTGACCTCATTTAACCATCTTAACAACATTTCCCTATTGTCAGGATTTTCACAGCATAAAACTATTTGATACAATATTTCCCATTCTAGACCATCTCTCCATGCCTCCCATATAGTGTTTGTATCTATACCATATGCTCCTAGCATATGTTTCACAGGACTTCTATCACTTTCATCAGTATATTATATATTATATTATATATATTATAGTATACTTATCCTCTGTCTGGGGTTCTCTGGGTTTTCCATCTTCTCTTAACTCCTTAACGACCGCCCGCCGACTTTAGACGTCGCTGGTGCGGGTCGTTCGTCTGCAGCGACGTCATTAGACGTCGCTGAAAGACACCGGAGTTCGCGGCGCCGGGCGCCGCGAATTGCGCTGAGATCGGGGCTGTACTACACAGCCCCGATCCCAGAGCATGTCCTGCAGGCATCGGGGAGTGGAGGAAACCTCCGCAACCCGATGCTTTAACCCTTTTATTGAGGCGGTGCGTTACCGCAGCGCAATCAAAGGGTTCCCCTGCTCTGTCGGATGATCGGAACACCCGGTGACCTGACAGAGCCCGGGGACCGGCTGCACAGTCAGCTCTAGGGACCTAGAGTGGCCCCAGAGTTGTCTGTGTATGAAGCCAGTGATTAGGATGCACTGTGTGCTGTCCTAATCACTGCCTGTGTCAAACTGACACAGATTAGCATGTATTAGCATATATGAATATGCTAATACATTACTAAGTGTAAAAAAAAAAATTAAAAAAATGTTAAACAGTTCTCCCTTCATGGGAGTAAAAAAAAAAAGTAAAAAAAAAACACATAAAAACTGTAAAAAAAAGTGTAAAAAAATAAATAATAAAAAAAAAAAATAAATATTTAATAAAAAATTATTGTGCATAAATTACACGCACAAAAAAAACCTACACATTTGGTATCCACACAACCGTAATAACCTGTAGAATTAATCTAACAAGTTATTACGTGTGAAATGTGAATGGTGTAAAAAAAAAAAAAAATACTGCAATTATTTATAAGTGAATTTAAACCTTTCCCCCATAAAGTACAACTTGTCTCGAATAAAACGAGGCCTCATACAGCTGCGTCACTGAAAAAAATAAAAAAGTTACAACTGTTGAAACGCAAGGAGGCAAAAACTAAAAAAATGTTCTGGTCATTAACTACTTTTCAGGCGTTCGCTTAAGGGGTTAAAGATACCACATACCCCATTATTCCTTTGAAGTCCTTTTTTACTAGAGAAAATTATGGGTCTTGTCAAACTGGCCAAGAACTATCTATATACTCTTCATTGAGCACCCCGTGCTCAGCGGAACACTTATTTACTCTCTATACACTATATAACCTTCAGGGATTTATGGAGAGGCAAGTTTACCTTAATAGTTAAAACACAACAACTTCAAGATTGTCTATATGCAAATTGCAAATCAACTTATACTTTTATGCAAGCCTCAAGGTGATAAACCATTATACTTAACAGTGAGGTAATATTCATGAATCAAGAACAATATATATATATAACTTGAACTAATAGCAGCACCAAAAAATATCAAAACAATCTGTATAAAAATTTACAAGTTACTTAATATGACATTAAATTATCTCACCACACGATGGCAGGCGCCTATTACCTATAAAAAATCACAAAAAACAAACACACACAGAGAGATAACAGTTCTAAAACAAACAGACCTAATCAATAACCCAGTTTACCTAAGTCCTAAAGCAAATAAGACAAAGAACAAAGACCTCTCACAAAGTTAATATCAACTTATCACTGTAAACTTAAACACCACACATTATTCTTAAAGTACTATAAAAATAAAACAATACTTAAGGTGATACGTGGACGAATGGAGAGGAGATATCTGCTACAAGATAGAGACAGGTCCTAGATACTACAGGAAAGGAGAAATGGATTTTTCTGTGGAAGAAACCTCACCCGGTGCGCTTTGTCCAATTCTCTCCTCCAGATGCATCTAGACACGTGACCCGTCTCCTGCTCTTGCGTGAGATATCCCGGACCGAGCCCCCAAATGTTGCGGCAGCTTTGCTCTAACAATTTCTCCTTCTTTCACGATCGAGAATAAAGACACAGTGTACACTGGATTCTTAGATCAAATCAGATAAGAACAATTTATTAATCCTCTATACCTTCTTTTATATGGTTAGATGATATGATGATTTCACTTCTAACCAATCATATATAAGCCAAAATCTTATAGGATATACATTTTAGACCAATCAGAACAATTAACAGATAAATAACGTCATTACTCATTAGAATCTGCTGACCAGCTCTTCAAGAATTGGCAATAATAAATAATTTCAATTATTAATCTCTACTGACATTAGACACAGATCATATGTTTATACAAACGGAGGATACTGGAGCACTGTGACCCAGTATCTTCCATTATCTCGAGGTTATGTACATCGTATATGTTGTGCATACTCTGATGATCAAAAATTACATCTAGTCTGAATAAAGGCATATGATTCACTTTATGATTAAAAGTAGCCTAACTTCTTTCAGTGTGTATAAATCATGGTGACCCGTTAGCCAGTGCAAATGTACTGAGCAGCAGAATAAACTTGCTATGTGTACTTTATCAAAGATCGGTTCATATGCGTGCCAACCTGAATGACTGGCAGAATTCAGGTTTAGTGAAATGCAAAAGACATGCTTTTGTAGAAAAAGCATTACAACTATAATATTTAAAGTAATGCATTAATTATAATTTTTTCATATTTTTCCACTTCAGTTATGATCTCCCTGAATCATTTCTTCAAGCTCCTGAAAGAAGGGACCGTTTTGGCCATCGGGCCCATATACTTTCAAAAGACAGAAATTCTCCCCACGTAATAACCAGATGTGAAACTCTTCCCTCCTCGTCATGACTGTGTGAGACCAACTCGTGTAGGAAGTTTTTGTGAATGAGTGTAACTACCCCGGCTCTGCCTGTTTCTGACGGGGAACCAAAAGCATATCCCACCCATTGTTTCTCCAAGCGCCTAATGTCCTCCGCTTTTAGTTGTGACTCTTGGAGAAATACAACATTGGGGCGAATCCTTTTGAGGTGCCGGAACACTTTCATCTGCTGGTTTGTGGAGCGGAGCCCCTTTATATTCCAAGAAACGATCCTCATAACAAGGAGCCGTGCAAATGAGCTTTCTGTGCATGACAACTCTGAAATTTATGGTGGATCAAGTACACGCAAGAGCCCAGTATGGAACTTAAGGAGGGCCGAGGAAAAGGAGTTGTCAAGGCAAATGCGCAAAACCTCGGTAAAAACTGACAACAGTAAAACCGGAAACAACATAAAAATACAGGCAACCAAACACATCATAACAACACGCGAAAGGGAGACAAGAAATATGCTATCCCTTCCCATTGCGTTAAAGTGACTTCCTTTTTCTACCAGCAAGAGGATACACTCCCCAAGCCACCCCCACCCGACTACCATTTGAAAATCCTATAAGAAAAAATGCCTGGTGGTAAAGTCCATGACAAATGGTACAAAAAGTCCTTTTCGACTAAGTGAGAAACTCAGTACTCACAGGGACCCATAAATGTGAATATGCTGGAGTTGAAAGGCGCAATAGGAATCAGTCCTGGGCGAAGTCCAAATTAAGGTTCCTTTTAGGAGGACGGCGCTCCTTAGGGGAATGTGCAGGCGAAGACAGGATCCATGAGGGAGGGGATTTTGACCAAGTCTCTCCTTGTAGCAAGCCGCTAAGCTCAGACTAGGCCTCCGTGGAGGAAGTGAATAATCGAGGAGGTCCGTTGGGATACAGAACTTTTTAGGTAGCTGGGTATAGGATCGGGAACCAGATTTTCTGCTGAATGCTCTGCATTTTTGGGAGACCTCCGCCGAGAAATCCTCATAGTAGTAGGGGGGCTCCCAGCTTTCGATATGCCCTGAGCACTTCTGTCTTGTCATTAAAGTCTAAAAACTTTGTGATCACCATGCGGTTTCTTTGTCTGGAGCGAGACCCCTGGTTCTGTGTGGGGCCTATGCGATGGAACCGTTCAACACTGCAGCTGTGACGAATGCCGAGCGCCTTGGGCAGTTCTTCTTGGCATAGGTCTTGTAGGTCCTTCTGTTTAAAGGATTCAGGGAGCTTAACCATCCTTAAATTACTCTGTCTGGAGCGATTTTCTAAAGCTCTTCAAGCCTGGTGGAATGTGATTGTATTTCTTGCTGAATTTTAGATAGAGAAGCTTGCACAGTTGATTCAAGAGAAGCCTGCAGATCAGGTGCTATCTGTCTGGCCATCTCTGTTGCCAACCGCTTGTAGTCTATGCCCTGGAGCAAAGTGCTCTCATGTTGAGCCATTCTAAGGTCAGCAAGAGAGTCATCATGGCTAGTGAGGGTCTCTGACTGCCCCTGGGGGTCCCCTTCACTGGGGCGCTGACCTGCTGTGTCCGCAGGCAGTTTGATGGACTGTGGATGCGGAGCCGGCGCCATCTTGGCTGCAGTGTGCGGTGGGTCTCTGGCTGCTTCTGGCTTCTGTGTGCTGCGCAGGAGATAGTGTTCCATTCGGGAGGAATGCTGCAAAGCTGCGGGGGATTCCCTGCTGTGTCAGGTGGGCGGTCTGCCCTGCTATCCGCAGCTATTGAGCGGGTATGGTGGTTGGCGTGGAGGAGCCTACATGACCTACATCCTCCTGCACTAGCAACGGAACCGGAAGTCCGAGTCAGTTTTAACACTTGGAACACCCTGTCTGCCTCTGGGTTCCAAGTGACCATGAAGGACTAAGTGTGCCTTGTCAGATCCGTTAGGGGTGCTGCCATATTCGCAACATTTAGGATGAACCTCCAGTAGGAACCCACAATACCTAGAAAGGCCCTCATCTGCCTTTTTGTTGTGGATTGTGGCCATGTCTGTATAGCATCCAAGGTTTTATAATACCCCTACTTATTGTGGCTGGTCCAGGATAGAACTGGCTCCGCCTAAGGGACTTGTAACCGCAATACTAGAATGAAGACATGTCAGTAACACAGTGCTACTGACACACAAACTGACGGTTTTCCTTCACCAAGCCACAATTCATTAGGCTTTATAAACTATAGCGCCCATAGTGGTGAAGCGCCCTAGGAGGACTCAAATTGAAAGTAAAAAAAAAATGTTTTAAAGTGTAAAAAATTTTTTTTAAAATATTAAAAGTTCAAATCACCCCCATTTCGCCATTTTGCAAATAATAGAAAAAAAATAATAAAAAAGTTACACATATTTAGTATTGCAGCATCCGAACCGATCTACTAAAATATAGCATCATTTATCTCGTACACTGAACACCGTAGAAGAAAAAAAATTCCAAATGCCAAAATTGCGGGTTTTTTTGGTCATTTCATGTCCCATAAAATTTGGAATAAATTTAATCAAAAAGTTACATGCATTCCAAACTGCTAGCAATAAATAGTGCACTGCAGCCTGCAAAAAATGCCCCTCACTCACGTCCATAGGCGTTAGTACAAAAAGTTATTGGTTGCAGAAAATAGTGCCACAGCAAAGTTTCAAAAATAGAAAGTGTTTGGAATTTTTTTACGGTACCAAAACATAACAGAAACTATATACGTTTGATATTGCTGGGTGCGTATTAATGTGTAGAATACACATAACACATCATGTTTACCAGAGATTGAACCCTGTAAAAACAAAACTCCCACAAACATGGCGCAAGTACTTTTTTTCACATTTTGCTCCACTTACAATTTTTTTTTGCAGTTTCCCAGTATATTCTATGGTAATATGAATAACACCATTAGAAAGTACATCTTGTCCCGCAAAATAAAAGCCCTCATCTGTCTATGTAGGTGGAAAAATAAAAACGTTATGGCTCCTGGAAGGCGGGGAGGAGAAAAATTAGTCTTTCTTTTTTTTTTTTTTTTTTTTGGTTTAAGTACGTGACTGGATACTCTTCTTCCTCTACATCCTGGGAAAGTACTGCACCGAGTCCCACATCAGATGCATCTGTCTGCACAATCAACCACTTTTTAAAGTTAGGGATGATCAGGACTGGTCTTTTACAAACATTCAGTTTTAACACTTGGAACACCCTGTCTGCCTCTGGGTTCCAAGTGACCATGAAGGACTAAGTGTGCCTTGTCAAAGTCATTAGGGGTGCTACTATACTCGCAAAATTTGGGATGCACCTCCAATAGGAACCCACAATACCTAGAAAGGCCCTCACCTGCTTTTTTGTGTTGTGCAGGTTTTATAATACCCCTACCTATTGTGTACCTCAGGTGCCGTACCTCTTCCAGACCTGGTTGACTCACCAAGGATGAATGGAAACAGGGACAAGATGGCAGAGAGTATATTAAATCTCACCCTAGAGATAATCTTTCATCTTACAGGAGAGGTAAGATATTCTAATGATGTCACATTACATCATTCTTATCTATGGTAATAACAGATGATATGACTGGAGAGATGAGAGATTCTGGTGATGTCACATTACATAATACTTTCTTGACAATATCATTGGGGGACACAGCACCTTGGATATATGCCCTTGTCTAGGAGGCTGACACTAGGCAAAACCAAACGTGTTGGGTTCGCCCCGATTGACAATATCCCACCTGCTGATACCAGGCTAATCAGTTTTTAGCCTAGTGTCTGTAGGAGGAAGACGCTGCTTTAAAGCTCTGCTGAAGTAACTTTTTCCTTTTTAGGTGGTGTTTTAGCCCTAGCTCTCACTTGGTGGACGGTGATCGAGCCCCTAGCTCTCACCTAGTGGACGGTGATTGAGCCCCCAACTCTCACCGGTCAGGAGGGTTGTCAACGCGTGGTCGTACAGTGACGTGATCCTCCATGAAGGCGTCAGGACACCATCCAATTTATAGCTGGCAGAGTTTCCTTGCTGGCTCACCTGTCCCCACTTACCGCCTCCCCAGTTTGTTGTATTCTGGTAAACCCACTTTCCAAGTGCAGGGTGTCGAAGGGGTGATACTGCAATGTCCGAAGATGTCAGACAAAAGAGTACCCCACCTCCCTCTGTTTGGAGGTGGTCAGGGGTCTTTTTGTTTTCTGGGTGGCCTCATGAATTCTGTTTTCTTGTGGCTCTCCAGCAGCGAGCGCTGGTGGGTGGAGCCAAGTTGTTGTTAGATTTGTTTCCCCCTTTTCTTTGGCCTTTTCAGGACAGGGCCTTTGTATAATGTTCTTCTGGGGCTGTTGCAGGGCTTGTTTCCTCAACTCCCTGGATCTGGGCATACCTTACCCGCTGGTTTAAGCAGTCCGGCGGCCAATCTGGCATTCCCAGGCGTGGGCTGCGGCCGCATGTTCAGATTTAGTCCCCGGCGATTGCGGCCTAGGCCGCAACTAGACCGCACCCGTGCTTGTCCCTTTGCCGCTCCCTGAACCATCCCCCTCGCTCCTGCCTCAGTGCCTCCCAGGATGGAACAGGACTTTCTGCAGCCCAGTCTGTGTTGAGGACGGAACCTGGATGCCATTTTTTTCTGCCGTTCTCACTCTGGCTTCATCTCTCCAGCTCCGTCGAGGACACAGCAACTTGGGGCTGGTAAGTTGGCCAGATTGGATAGTTTTTTTCACTGCCCCACACCCCTGCAGCCATGTCTCTTCCCAAAGATGATGGATCAAAACAACCAGCGTCCAAAGCAGTGGCGACATATTTTGTCTGTACCTTGTGGCCAACCCAGTGCCCTTTGCGTAGCTCCACAGCCAACCGCCGCGGGCTTGACCCTGTCTGTGGGAGACCTGTCCAGACTGTCTCAGGTTATGGTTTTGGCCATAGAACGTATACCGTCGTTGATTGCTTCCCAGCCTAGCATCTCCCAGGGCTTTTGTCTACCGCTTCCCATATGGAGGGTCCACAAAAGAGGAACAGAGCTCTCTCCTCTTTGTTGTCACCTGAGCTCTCTTTGGGCAGACAGTAGATGGAGATGGAAGCTAAGTGCCTGATACAACTTTTTCAAAAAGTGGGGACCCCTCTGACTCAGAGCCAGATAGGAATGATGAAATGGCAGCATCAGTCCAAGCCCTCATCTGGGCTGTTAGGGACTGGTGTTTTCTACTTATCCAGAGTTTGAGGAACGATTTACCAGGGAGTGGAAACCTCCAGACAGGCGTTTCTGTCCTACCAGACGGCTTGATACCCTTTGTCCTTTTCTGGAGAAAACAATGGCAAAGTTGTCGGGGGTTCCTTCAGTTGATGCCCCAGGCTTTCGCCTTGCGAGGCCCAGGTATTCCCTTTGGGATGTTAACCCCCCCCAAAAGGCACACAAAAGTGTCTTGATGGGTTTTGTAAGCCTGTTTTTTGACTGGCCCAACCCGGGGTGCCTTTGCTTCTACTGGGTCAGTAAGGCCTGTACATCGGGCCCAGGCAGCTGTGAAAGGGAACCATGGGGGGCCTTACGCTCATTTCCCACAAAATTTCTGGGGGAGGCCTCCCTGGACCGCCTGTTTAGCCAAGAGGTCTGTTTTTTTTAAAACCGTCCATGCTCTTCGTGGAAAAGGGTTTGGGGTAGGTGGAATGCTTTTGCACTTCCCTTTTGGGGTAAGCTTTTTGGGGAAAGGGTTTTGGACAAGATTATTTCTGAGGCTTGGGGGGTTGCAGTGTTTTCCTCCCCCCCTTTCTTGGGGGGGGAGATTTTAAAGGGGTCCTTCCCAAAAAAAGTCACTTTTTGGACTAAAGGGCCCCTGAAGGTTTTGGCCCCGGAACTCAAAGTTCGGGTTTCCGCAGGGAATCACTCCAGTCGGTGGTGGCATCTTTGGAGCACAGCAAATTTCTGGCCACAAAAGACATCAGGGACGCTTACCTGCATGTCCCTATTGTCTAAGACCACCAGTGGTTTCTCCGTTTTGCAGTAGACCCCACTTTACCACCGTTCCTTTTTGACGGCTTGGCTGTTGAAACCCAAAAAACTAAAATTTTGGGGTTTTTTGGACGTGGTTATCCAGACCATGGTCCGAGCACGCAAGCATAAATCAGCCCATATTTACTAGCGTACTTGGAAGGGCTTTTTTGCCTGGGTGGAGTCCTAAGGTTTTTACCCATTGGTATGTTCTACTGCAAGGGTGAAGGCTCTTCTCAAGTCAGGTCTGAATCTGGGATTGGGCCTTTCAGTCCTATGCCCCGTTCCTTCATTTCTCCCTAAGGTGGTTTCTTCTTTTCATATCATTGAGGACATAGTTCACCATTTTTTTGTCCCTCCCCCTTCATTCGAGAGTGGGCATTACTTTGAGATGTTGTCGGGCCATTTTAAATTTACCCCCTCAGCTACTGAGTCATTTAGGCATTCCGAGGCCCTCTTTTTCACTCCAGAGGGCCCATGCAGCAGTCTGTCAGCCTCTAAAGCCACCATTACCAGCTGGATCCGGTCTGCGATTTTGGAGCCCTATCGGTCTAGTGGAGAACCTCTCCCTTTTCAGGTCACCGCCCATTCCATGCGGGTGGTTGGTACTTCCTGGGCTGTTCGGCATCAAGCTTCGGCTCTGCAGGTTTGCAAAGTGGCTACATGGGCTTCAGTCGACACATTTTCTAGGTTCTACCAAATCCATACCTTGGCCTCGGGGGACACAAGCCTCGGTCATAAGGTTCTCCAAACAGCAATGTGCTAAGTGGCTGCCACTGCTGGGGGAGTTTTTTCTTAGTATCAGTTTTTTCTCCCCACCTTCAATGGTCAGAATTTTAGACATGCCAAGTTGCTTTGTCCCCCAATAATATTGACAATAAATTCAGATTTTTTATATTTTTTTTTTTTTTTTTTGTTTTTTTAAAAAACTTGTTTTTATTGCAGAAAATCTTGTATATTTCAAGTCTTGTGGAACAACCGCCCAATAAAACATTTGTATTCAATAAAACCCTTAAGTTGCAAAACAAGAAAAAAATCAGCCTTTTCTCCCCTTTTAAAACTAAACCAGTGTATTTTTCCAGGTGCATTTGCCTCTTCCGGTCAGTTTTAAAGGTCAATTTTTCTTTATAAAATTGTTGGGGCTTCCCCGGGTTTTACTTGATCCCCCTTTTTCCCCTATGGGTTTTGTATTTTTCATTTAATTTTAACTTAGAGAAAAACATAAAAAACAGGGGGAGGGGGGGACGGGGGGGGGAAGACGGGACAAAGGGAACCAACCTGAAAGCCCGGACACCCAACACCCCCAAAAAGGAACCCCCTGATAAGAGTTGTGAAAATCCTTTCTTTGGTTATGTGTGTTTTTTAAGGTAGCGCTTATATCTTTTTGGTTGGTTCTTTCATTACCAGTATGAATTCGAAGCAGCTCTTTATTTTCGTTTAAAAATGTGGGCGGTAGCAGGTTAAAAAATGGTGACCCCGTTTTGGGAAAAAAAGTTGTTTCTTTTTTTTCCTTTTTTTAGAATTTTTTTTTTACCATAAGATCCGTTTCTCATTGGATTCATTGGGAGACACAAGCCCCTCCCTCCCTCCATCTTTACTTTAGTTTTTTTTTTCTGGACCCCTTTGTGTGCCTTTTTTTTTCCCTCAGGCTTTGGTTTTGATGTTTCTTTTACGGTTTTGTACCAAATGATTAGCTGGTGGGCAAGGTTTGGAAAATAGTCCATCGGGGCGGATCCCAACCCCCTTTTTTTCCCCCAGTGGGCCCCGGGCCCCTAGAAAAGGGGGCCCATCCCCAAAGGGGCTGTGTCCCCCAAAGAATTCCCGGAAAAGGGAAAGATTTTACGGCAAGTCGAAAATCCCATTTTTCCCATGGAAAAAAAAGATTTATACGGGGTATATTGTTTTTTTTTTTTTAACAAGGGAAAACCCCACCATAAACAGGGGGGTTTCACAAAAAGAAGAAGACCCCTAGTGATTGCTCACCAGGGCCCCCATGGGTTTGAAAAAAAGGGAAAGAAACCCTTTAGCTCAGTCACGATGCCCCCACCTCTCTCCTTGATACATGAGGAAATCAATGAGCAGAAGATCCTAGAACTCAGCAACAAGATCAATGAACTGCTGACTGGAGAGGTGACACTGCTGGGAATGCTGGGATATTATCCAGTAGCACCACTGGAGGGGTCTGGGTGATAAACTGTATCTTTTGGGGTTGTGTGTCAGGTTCCTATTAGGTGTCAGGACGTCGCTGGCTATTTCTCCATGGAGGAGGGGGGAGTATTTAGAAGAACATAAGGATCAGTACAGATATGTCAAGATGGAAGATCTCTACAAGGACATCATGATGGAGGATCTGTACATGGATGTCAAGATGGAGGATGAGCAACCCCTCATATCTCTAGGTAATAGACATAACTAAATGCATTCCATATATTCATCTATGTGTTCATATACAAAGCACAGGACATAATCAACATCCTGGCAACAGGTGCATCATAATGATGTTAGGGCACGATCAATAGACTCTGGGAACTTCACTGTATTGCAGGGCGGGAGTTGCCACATGAAAAAGCCAAACTTTACTTCAGAATTCTTTTCAAAAACAGAATTGTCCACAAATACAGATTCATTTTAATAATGTAATGAATCCCCAGCCCTAACATATACACATCCATAGGTACACTGACCTTCTATGGTGAGGCAGGCAGTCTTCTCAAGCAGCAGGAGCCTTAACAATCCCATCCCAGGAGAGTAGCCCATAACCAATTAGAGTCATTACTGGGCAAAAAGAAGAAGGGACACAACCCAGGGGAGGACTGTAAACTGAGCTTACCCTCCTCTTCTCCTGACTGCCTCGCACATTGAAGCTGTGGCCTCTTCCCTTCTCTTCTTACCCTGATGCCTTTATTATAGGTGTATTCCTATCTCACACAGTTGTGACCTATCCACAGCATAGCTTGTCCCCCGAACACCCACTGTGCTTCATGCCACGGACACTATGAATGAAGAGTCGGCCATGTATGCTCAGTTTATTTTTATTTTATTTTTTTTTGTAAACATAATTTTTATTAAATTTTACAATAACAAAAACCTATAATAACTGTCCATTAGATGAGATACTACTTGATACACAAAGAAATAATATAAGGCATCATTAGTACAAATAAGAAAAGTACTAAGCAATGAAAGTACAAAATAGCACTAATGACCATATTGGTTTTCATAATAATAAGAAAAGAAGCAAAAAGAAGTCTCCATCTTCACTAAAGAAAGAAAACAAAAAATAATAAAAAAGTAACGGGGCCCCCCCCCCCCCAACAAAAAAAACACAAAAAACAAAAAACACAGAACAGTGGCACCCATATGCAGTTATGTATAAGAGACATAATCACATACACCTATGTAATCAAGTAAGGTCTGGGATAAAAAGTGAAATCAAATACTGTTCTGATACACTGCTGTGAGATCGTCACATGGCCCTCGTCCCTAAAGCCCGAGGGAGAGTAAATAGATAGAGGACAAATTCACCCCAACTCTGACGCCACAGTTACCAAGGGAGTATCCAGGCACGGTGTCAGGATATGGTGAGGTAAAGCCCCAGGTTAGGGGATACAGACATCCAAAGCCCCAGAGTTGCCGCTTAGTCGCGGGGAGGAGATCCCAGGGGGTGTAAACAAAAGGGCTGCATGATCTCCTGGAAGGTGTTAAAAGTTAACCCTA
Organism: Phyllomedusa bahiana; assembly: GCA_025379985.1. Classification (NCBI taxonomy): domain Eukaryota; kingdom Metazoa; phylum Chordata; class Amphibia; order Anura; family Hylidae; genus Phyllomedusa; species Phyllomedusa bahiana. Next base: position 8,675 of record JAODAL010047760.1, on the reverse strand, counting down.
TAAACTCCTCCCATTTCTTGAAAAATTAGAGCATTGGTTTTCCTTAGTCCTGATAATGTCGATTCTGTCCATTTCGAGATGATGTTTTACCACCTGGATCATTTTCCTGCCATGTAGGGACAGTTTTTTTCCCCAACCATTTGGCCAGGAAGCTTCTTTTCCCCCGCAAATTAAGAATATGTGCAGAATTGGGTGGTTCCTGAAATGTTGTGGTAAATTATGGAACAGGAGCTGTTTTTGGCTCTAAAAGTTAAATGACACCGAAACTTAAGTTTTCAGAGTTTGTATGACTGTCTCCCAGAACTTCATGGTTTTCACACAGCTCCATATACTATGGACAAAATCCGTGCGGGGGGTGCCACACTTGGGACAGGACGTCAAACGGTCTGGACAAGCTGGATGGGGGGGATATTAAAGCCGTAAATTGCAGAATGGGCAATTCTAAAGAATGTGTCCCTCCACTTCTCATTCATTATATATTTATGGATCTTCAGCCATCCCTGGAGAATTGTAGTAGAAATCTCCTGGTTAGGGTAGACCTTCTCCCACCTAGCAAAAATCCTGCAAGGCCCCTCGTCTTCTGAACCCCTACGAAGACCAGCATATAGCGCTGATAGATAGTGGTCTGTTGAAGAAGTAGGGCCAATGACATTATCAAAAGCATTCAAATTAAAATGCAACGGCTTCATGTCCGTACTTCTATAAAAACTCACTATTTGGGAGTAAGACAAAAAATGTGATGGTGGCAAGGAATACTTTTGAGATAATTCTGAGAGAGAGTAAATCCGTTGGTGGGAAGGGTTAATAAGCTGGGAAATAGTTAAGATCCCTTTACTCCTCCAGACTAAATTGGGGGTTATCAAGGCCAGGTTTGAATTCTGGGTGCCCATAGATAGGAAGGTATCTACTGGTCTGGTAGGGCAGAGATAACAGGGTTCTACAGGCCTTCCAGGCTCCGATTGTGTCCCTCACAATGAGGCTGTTTCGCCACCGTAGGAAGAGCAGAATATTTGGTATGAAGAAGGCCTGGAAGCGTCCATGGGTGAACCAGTGCTGCCTCAGTAGAGAGATTGGAATATCTTGAAGACTGTTTAACCCAAAATCCGATCCTGACGCAGAAGGCTGGCTAGATTATTACAACCTCAGATCCAGCAAATTCAGCCCCCCCCCCCATCCCTTGGGGGGATCAGTTTAGCAAGGGCTATCCGGGGGTTTTTTATTCCATAGGAAAAAAGTGAAAAGCGGTATAAAGTTGGTGGACATCTTTATGTCTAAGCAATAATGGGATTGTTTGTAACAAATATAGTATTTTTGGGAACGTCATCATCTTGAGAAGATGAGCCTTAGCAAGTAAGGGGGCGGAAGATGCATCCATCGTTCTAGTTCCTTACCATTTTTGTGGAACTGATGGGGGTAATTGAGGTGATAAAAGGACTCGGGGGACTTTACCGATATTTATTCCCAGATACTTGATGGAGGCACCGCCAGGGATATAGGTAAATTGCAAAGCAGATGTGAGGAAGGTGAATGAGCAGGCGAGAGATCCAACAATTCTGACTTAGAAAAAATTAACCTTGAAGCCCAAAGAAAAGGCCAAACTCATGTAACAGATTTTAAAGCTATCGGAACCTCCCACCAGTGGGTCAGAAGATAAATCAGAAGATCATCAGCAAATAAGGAGACCTTAATATTAGTTAAACCCGATATTAATGCCCAGGAGATCTGGATTAGCGGCCAGGGGCTCTGGAGAGCGGCTCTATGCCAAATTAAACAGTATGGGGATAAATGGGCATCCTGGCGAGTGCCTCTCCCCAAATGAATGGCCCTAGAAAGAATACCCGGGGTATAGATCTGAGCGCGGGGATTGGTATATAGTGAAGAGATATAGGAACGGAAGGCTCCCTGGAATCCGAATCCGTCCATCAGTGCCCCCAGCCATCTTCAGCTGACCCTGTCGAACGCTTTTTCTGCATCAATGGACAGGACAGCTGGAGAGGGATGAAGCACCGGATTACATTTGATCTCATCCAGGACAGTAATGATTTTACGGATATTAGAGACCACCGCTCTGCCCTGAACAAATCCCGTCTGTTGAGGGCTAATGAGACAGGGAAGAAGAGTGGCCAGCCTGTCCGCCAACACCTTAGAAATGATTTTTAAGTCAACATTTATTAATGAAATTGGACAGTACGAGGAGGGGAGAGATATGTCCTTTCCTGGCTTCGGTAAAACTTTTATAAACGCCGTGTTCATATGTTGCGGGATGGGAGTGTTGGTCAGGAATAGATTGGAGACGGTGGTTAGAAGGGGAGTGACTTCAGGATTAAGAATCTTTTAGAATTCTCCTGAGAAGCCATCGGAGCCGGGGGCTTTATTATTACCCAAGTTCTTAATAACCCTAGAGATTTCTTCATTTTGGACGGGTTGGGTTTAAAGGTAGTCCCTATCTGCCCCCAGAAAGGGAGGGGAGAGACAGGACGGCCAAGCCGTCTGAGGGGTCCCTGTCATCGGGGTTTCTTGTGAATATAAATGGTCATAGATCTCTCGTAGTAAATTATTAATAGCAGTAGCAGTATATTGCATATTCCCGCAGAGTCCTTCAATGCATAGATATTGGATCTTGAGTTAATCCCCTTAGCAAAATTGGCTAAAAGCCGCCCTGCTTTGTTTCCAAAGCTGAATAATTTAGCTGACATCCGGGACCGCCAGGACACCTCTCTATACTCCAGCCAGCGCTCATACTCTTTTTTTAATGGTTTAACCATTGGAGTTTGGCTGCAGGAGTTGGGTTGGAGAGAAAATCTGTGTAAGATTGCCAAGCTTCTCACTCAACAATCTAATTTGATCCGCAACCACCTTCCAGGGTGTTAGTGTAGGCAATCAAATTGGCCTCTAATGACCGCTTTAGCTGTCTCCCAAATAATAGACTGGCCCCCGGGCTCATCCTCAGCCACCAACCTCGGGAGATATTAGCAAAGTCCTCGTCCCAAATAGGTTAAGACGGGAATCTCCAGAGGGAATCTGTACCCTTGGGAGCAGCGTCTGACAGTTTTGAGGACAAAAAGGGGCATGATCTGAAATAAATAAATCCTTAATATCACAGAGATCCAGCCTTTGCATGGCTTTGGGAGAGAGTAGAATATAAAACAATACGGGACCATGAATTGTGAGGATGGGAAAAAAGGAATAGTCCCTTCCATCAGGATGAAGAGACCGTCCACGTATCAACCAAATGAGAGTCTGAGATAAAAATTAGCCAAATGTGGGGGGTCATGGGGTTTGCGGGAATACGGGGAGAGCTATCATGGACAGATTTTCTTTTCTTCCGGGGAATTAACCCCCAGGTTAAAATCCCCTCCACAATTTTAAGGGGGTTCAGGGTCAATAATAAACTGGTCTGTCAGGGTTTTTTTAGAAAGACCCTTGGTTTGGGAAAGAGGACCATAGATATTATAGATGGTAATAACTTCCCCTGAGACTTTCAAGGATAATGAATCCAGCGGCCCTCACTATCATGGGTGGAGCAAACGGAGGGGAATAAACAGATTTTTATGGATTTAGGATAATTACACCATTTTTCCTATTAATGGGGCTAAAAGGCGCTTAAGCCTTTTGAAATCTCCTCCCCCCCAAGTGAGTTTCCTGAAGGAGGGCGATGTCTGTTTTTAATTTTTTTGAGGTGACGTAGAATCATAATTCTCATAGAAGGAGACCGCAGTCCCTTAACATTCCACGATATTACTTTCATAAAGATAAGTGGCAAAGAATTATAGCACAGCAAGTGAATGAAGGAAATGGACTCACCCCCCAGGGAGTGAAGACCGCCGACACATCCCACAGCATTGCATCCAGACCTACTAAACACAGTACAGACAAAAAACAAGAAGGTACCATAAACAGAACAGGAAAAAAAAACAAAGCACCATTTTGCGGAAACCAAAAAACCAAACAATACCGCCAATGTGCTATTGGACTTCCTTTCTTCCAACATGTAGAGAGAAGTACCAAATTAAGGCAAATAGTGCAAATGCCCCCCCCACCGGGACCCATAATGGCAAGGCATTCGTGTGGGAAGGCTATAGAGATAGTCAAATATATCATTAAACTGACATATTAAAGTTAGACCATTTAAATTACCGTTCAACCCGTGAGTAAGCAGGACTCATCCAAATGAGAAAAAAAATAACTTGAGCAAAAGGACAAGTTAACAAAGGGGGAGCTGCCCAATGAATAAGGATACAGGTTGCAGAGAATGTTCAGGTTCCTGAGGGTCCCACACGCCAAGCAGAACGGGAGCATTGTTCCTTAGGTGAAACATCTCCCAGAGGAGGCGATTTAGGCGGTGAAGTCTCTAACCAGTCTCTGGAGCTTGCTCTTCTTTTAGGCATAGAATCCGGGGAAGAGGCCTCCACTATCTCTGCTGTAGATTTAAGAAGGTGCTCAGAGTCCTTGAGGCTTCTTCTGGGGATGTGAAGGCTGACAGGATCCATCTTGGGGGATAGATTTGCAGAGTAGCCGGATAGTTGAGGGCGAACTTAATGTGTTGGCGGTAGAGGCCGAGCACAGTGATGAGAAAGCTCGACTCGCTTGGCCACCTCCACAGAGAAATCTCCAAATATAAGAATCTTATGTCCCTTTATTTCCAGTGGCTGCTTGAGATTTTTAAAAGGGCTCGGGAAAATGCTGACTTTGTCATTAAAGTCCAAGTATTTGACAATCACTGGACGTGGGCCCTTCTCTCAGAGATTTGGGTGCAGTTGTGGGTCCTGCTTGGCTGAGGAGTCACGGGATCGCAGGTCTGGGCCGATTCTATGGGCTCTCTCCACTCTGCAGGGTTGGGGCAGCCCTAAGAGCCCTAAGAACGTAGATCTCTTGCTGCCACCGACTCTGGGATCCCGATCAGTCGCAGGTTGTTGCGGCGAGACCGGTTCTCCAAGTCGTCCATTTTATCTGAGAGTCGCTGGTTGTCAGCGCGCAGTTGGGCCAGGGCACGGGTGGTGGAGTCCAGCTTGTTCGCCAGCTCTAGAAGGCGCTGTTCGTGGTCAACGGTGCGCTGAGCCTGCTTGTTTGAATCGTTTTGGATTTTGGACAAACATGGCTGTGACTGTAGCGGAGAAAGTCGCTGCCAATGTTCCTGGATATCTGGAGCAAACTTCTGGGCCACCACAATGGCCAATTTTTTATAGTCCACCATGGAGTCATCAATCGCGCCCCCATCGCCCGCCATCAGTGTATCAGAGGCACTTGCCGTAGGGCGGAGGGTTGGAAGGAGAGATTTACGGTGGGACTCAGTGATTTATGTTACAGTCTCATATTACTTGTCTTGCGTTACTGGCAGTATCGTGATAATGAGCTCAGATTTAGGCGCCCTTTTTGCGTCTTATTCGCCTTGCTTTTGCCCATTGTTTTGGCGAAGGGTCCATCCGAGGAATGGAGAATAGAAGAGAGATTCAAAGCTATGAAAAAGCAGTAGTGGTAAGTGCCACTTTTTGCTCGGCCACCACTAGATGTCGCCACAGCTTAAACAGATGGATCTGAGCTATTTATGTGAGAGATGAAGGCATGGACAGTCAGCAGAGTCCGGCCCCCCGCCCGGGGCCAGAGGGAGGGGATCAGGAGCTGGTGGAAGTTCTGCAGAGCCCAGCAGGGTGTGAGCAGCAGTCCAGTTGGGATAGATATGCCTTATAAGAGCCTCCTCTCCTTATAGTATATGGGAGGAAAAAAGGGGCTGTCAGCAGGCAGTGCAGCTGTGATAGATAGTCCGTGGGCAGTAGCAGGGGGGGGTCAGAGAGGGAGCCGCCGCCTGCAGTCACTTCCATGCTCTCAGCAGAGGGGAGGGGGGGAGGCTCGGCTGTACACTGGAGTGATGCTCCTTATGTAGATAACGGGACTGTCAGCCACTTGGAGAGGAGAGGAGATCAATCACAGGAGCTGCTGACAGGAGAGTGCTTTATCTCCCGCTCCCAGGCGCAGCAGGTCCGTGCTTTTCACAAACCTTGCGGTGTCGGGCCGGAAGTCTGTCTGCACCTCAGCAGGTCCCCGGGCTGTTTAAAAATCTTCTCCCGCACGTAGAGAAAAAACAGAGAGGGCCCGCAATTAACTGTGACCACTCTCTGATATGTCCCCTGCACAGTGCACGTGCGATGTGCCGATATAGAAGCAGATATTTAGCTGGTAGGGTCCCGATGTAGAGAAGCTTCGGCACTGGGTGTCTCTACATGCTGGGGCAGGAACCGGAAGTTATGCTCAGTTTATTTCTGTGAGCACTCTGAATACATCCGAGCACACTTGTTTAGCTGTCTTTGGAAATCTGTTAGAAGTCAAAATGGAAAGACGTGTATGTGCCTCCACCTCTCAGTCCATAGTTTCCACAACACAAAGTAGGTTGGGTATAGGGGACATGCTATCGAGTTCTGAAAAATAATGTTTTGAGTCTGAGAGGTGGGACCCTTCACTGATCATCATTTATGTTTATGTCCAGGGGATATATCAAAAGTATGTGGGATGGAAAACCCCGAGAGGGGGAGATGAGAAGAAATAATGCTGATAGAAGCTTTTCGAGCTGTGTATGGACTGGACATGGAGAAAGGAGTGATTATGTTCTAAGAGGTTAAAGCTGCAGAGGGAGCCAGGTGTGGAAAGGCCCCATTACCTGGTTTATTGTCCCCAGGAGGGGTGATGTGTTCTGCAGTTCCACAGATCACACTCCCATAAGACCAGCCCTGACTATTACTGTCCACTGTGATAACTATAGGATTTTAGGTCCTCATACTGAGAGAGGAGTAAAAGAGTAAGGTAGGAGGCTTTAAAGTCCACTTATATTCTGAAGAGGATTCCGTTCTTGGCCTGGAGGGTTCAGAAGTGATTGGAGCCAGCAGCAGCTATGGGATTCCTCTCACTAAGACAAGTCTTAGTGAATCTTAGTGGGTACATGTTCTTGGGTATTCAAAACCCCTTTAATTTTTAGTAGTCAGTGCTCTATAGAGAGCTGTTCCTCTGTCCTTCAGCCTTCCGAAGCCTCAGAGCTCTTTCTGGTGGGTGAGCGACTTCTGTCTGTAGCCTGATAATCATTGGAATGGAGGCCATATTACATAACTGTCAGGCTAACTCTCCTTTAGGCTGTATTTAAAATGAAAGGTCACCTCTGACCACTATCTGCTTCTGCTGTCAATAAGGAGTTCACGATACTCTGGGCCGAGTAAGTGATCCAGGGTCTTCTTTCCCATTGGGCAGGGTAGGCGCCTAACCTGCTCAGTGGTTTAACGCTGCTCCTGCGGCTGCTCCGGGCAGCACGTCAGTGTGCAGGAGGCCGGGACTCGCCACGTCTTCAAGCGGTGCAGGAGGTGATGTCATCACCTCCTGCGCCGCTGTATTTCTTAGGCGACGTGATGAATTGACGCCGGAAACTAGGTCTGGGACCCGCGGTCCCCGGCAAGGAGCGCGGAGAGGTGAGTACGGTTTCTTATCTATTTTACCTACAGGGGGGCTCCAACATGTGGAGAGTATTAACCTACAGGGGTGAGGGGGGCTCCAACATGTGGGGAATTATTACCTACAGCGGGGGCTCTAACGTGGGGGATTATTACCTACAGTGGGGGCTCTAACATGTGGGGGATTATATAATCTATAGGGGGATTATTACCTATAGGGGAAATATAATCTACAGGGTGGATTATTACCTACAGGAGAAATATAATCTACAGGGGGAAAATTACCTACAGAGGTGGCTATTATCTATGGGGGGGGCTATATAACTTGCAGGGGGACCAATCACCTATAGGGGCTACAACCTACAGGGGCCTACATACAGGGGGCAGTATATCTACCTACAGGGGGCTATATATAAAGGGGGTAGTATATCTACTTTTACCTACAGGGGGCAATATATCTAATTGTACCTACAGGGGTCTCTCTATTTCTCTTTCCCTCTCACCCTACCTACTTAATGGTGGGCAATATTACGACTTATTTACTTAAAGGGGGGGTGCCCCTAACAGAGATAGGAATTGATAGGAAAGTGTTTATAAAGTGAGAAATCTAAGATGTTTGTGTGGTAAATTCTGCAGGGACGAGTTGCGGCCTAGCAAAGTCGTCATGCCGGTCTGGAGGCAAGGAGAAGAAAAGGGAAAAAGAACGATTCAAGGAGCAACTGAGCAGATAGGACGTCTCCTGTGAGTCCCTGGTGTCAGGGGTTATTTTGTATCTCTGTTTACATCAGTGCTGTAGTTACTGACGTGGTGGTGACCTGAGCTATTGTCTGACCACCCTGTGGTCTCTATATGGTGGTGTTAGTAGGTTATACCTGAGTTGGTGTCTGACCACTATGCAATCTCTATATTGCAGTGTTGTAGATTATAAAGTTATCAATAATGTATATATTTGTACACAGCTCTGCCCAGGGGCCCATAATGCTGTTAAGACGGCCTTGAAGTGATCACCAGCGCTATGTATATTATTCATAATAATTATATATCAGAAAGAAACCTTTAACCAGCTTCCCCTCCGTTCCCTGACCATTCTGCTCATACCCCTTTCCTAAGGACAACAACACTATCTCCCATAAGCCCCGGGACTGTGTCCAGTCTCACTGTATGGGACACCAAAATATCTCTTGGACACTATGTGTAATAGTTCCTTCATTTTAGCAGCAACCATCGGGGAAAAATATTAGTGAC
>JAODAL010047759.1:0-29607 GCA_025379985.1 Phyllomedusa bahiana | reverse complement strand
CTACAGGAAAAAATTTTTTTTTTTTTGGCAGGAAAACGGTTTTTTTTTAGTACCACAGAGAAAAAACAACGTTTAATTAACCCGTGGATGAAATTGCGCAAAAGAATTGACAACCAAAATACGAGCTTTGTAGTGTGTTAAATGGCGTTTTTTTTTCGCTACACAAAAAGAAAAAATTTTGAAATTTAAACCCTTCGCTTGTGAATTTTGCTACAGGAAAAAAATTTTTTTTTTGGCAGTGAAAAGACGGTTTTTTTTTTGTCACCACACAGCAAAACAAGTTTAAATTTAAACCCCCTTGGATTAAATTCGCCAAACAATGAGCAACCCAAACTACTAGTTTCGCTTTTGGTGTTAAAATGGGGGTTTTTTTTACCTAACAAAAGAAAAAAAATTTGTTTTTCCCTTCGCTTGTAATTTTAGTCAGGAAAAATGTTTTTTTTGGCGTTGGAAAAAGACGGTTTCTTTTAGTACCACAGCACGAACAAGTTTATTTAACCCTGGATGTAAAGGGCCAAAGAATGGACAGAAAAAAATTAAGTGGTATTTGTTTTTGTAAAAACGCTGTTTCTTTAAAGAATCAACGGGAACAGGCTTAGATCCCCCCTTGGAATTCAATGTGCTGGAGCATTTTGCTTTAAAATTTTTTCAGCTGCACGGACGCACAGGACTTTCAACCCAAATTCCACAAATTCAGAAATAGAACTTTAAGAAAAATCAGTCTCGAGAAAAGTGAGACACCTCAAAAATCGCTGTATAAAAATCGTTCTTCAGAAAAGGCTATTAAACAGCCGCGGCAGCCCCTTTCCCAAATCAGTACAGTGAGAGGAGTGTGAGCACCGCGTCGCCCCCGGGATTATTTAGTGCGGTGACGTCACAGAATCCCCCCGGTCTTGTTTGGCTTCATCCTGAATGTCATGCGGGGCTATGCCCTTCTTCCCCCCAAGGTTCTTTGCCCCATGTAACCCCAAATGCCGCAGTATTTTTCAATCAAAAGACACTTCGTTCACCCGAAGTACCCCAAATTTCGACTTCGTTCAGAACCGAAGCTTTCCTGAAATTCTAAACTAATTCCACTTCGTTAGAATCAATTCGGCCATCTCTAGTCACAGTATATGACAAAAATACTTAGTTGGCAAAGGTATATTGATGACGTATTTATGTTGTGGAAAGATTCAGAGGTTGAGTTATTGGAGTTTCTTGAGCATATTAATAGGTGTCATCCGTTGATTAATTTTACATTAACTTAGGATCAATGGAAAATTTAATTCTTAGATGTGGAGGTTACCAAAAAAGACAACCAAAATAATTTTGAAACTACGTTATTTACTAAACCAACAGATCACAATAATATGTTACATCGGGCAAGCTACCATGCACCTTAGGTATTTGTTGGAATTCCAAAGGGCCAGTTTTTAAGGGCCATGCACATCTGTTCAGATAGAGAGAAGTATAATGAACAGAAAGAAAAGTTAATTAAGAAATTTGTTGAAAAGGGATATAATCAAAGAGAAATTGAAAAGATCGGTGACGAAGTTGGTGCAATCAATAAGGAAGATCTGATGCAGACAAAAATAAAACATGAGAGTGATAGGTGTATATTTGTAACAACTTATGTCAAGCAATCAGGGCTAATTAGAAGAACTATAAATCGTTATTGGTATATAATGGAAAAAGATGAGAAATATGGTCATTTGTTTAAAGAAAGGCCTAGTTTTATACTTCGGAAAGGGAAACCAATAGGTGATCAGTTAATGAGATCTGATATAAAATTAAAAATTAAATCTAGACAACAAAGATTAAGAGCTAAAAAACAGGGGACATTCCCATGCATGACATGTACTAATTGTAGTACATGCAGCTGTAGTACATGTACATGTAGTACATGTCAACTTGGATGTCCAAGTTTTGCGCATCCAACCCAAGGTACAGAGATTCAAATATATGGGTATCATACCTGTAATAGTAAAAATGTAGTTTATGCACTGAAGTGTTCCTGTGGAAATATATACGTGGAACAGACTAGTCGTCCTATCAACAGGGAATGGGACATGGGGTCAAAATACGTACCTATATGAGGAAAATTCAAGAAGGTAGCGGAAAGGAAGTAAATAAGTATGGTTAAACTACAGTAGCACGTCACTTTAATGAGTAAAGGCATCAATTAAACAAATTAAGATGGTATGTTTCAGAAGAATTAGTCGGAAACGAGAGTGAGCTTGGATCCACGCTCCTCAGGAGGGAGGCGTTTCGGATCCATAAATTGGTCCTGTCATTTGTCCCGAAAGGGCTAAATGAAGTCTTTAACTTAAAATGTTATTTGTAACAGTGATTATAAGCATTCGATAAATGTTGTTCCAAGAAATTTTAGTGAATAGGTTCAAATGTTTGTATGAATAAATGATCATGTGATGCTGGTAACGCTATTTAAACGTAGTAAACTGCGCATACTTGAGAAAGGAAGAGTTTCTTCCGAAACATCGCAGAGAGGACTGTGCATCAGCTCTGTTGTGAGTCCTAAGGAAACACTTGAGGACGTGTTAAAGAGTGCTTCTGGAATGGAGAAGAACTGTAAAAGCCATTGTACCAACAGGTTTTTATGAAAAATTGTCATAATGTTCTTTTTATCCATGATACAGAGAGTTTGTTAATACTTGAAGAGAAATATAAATTAAGTAGAATGTATTCAAGCCTTGATGATTATGTGTGTTTAAAGACCAAATTGAGTCTTTTTTGGCATGCGGGGGGGGGGGGGGTGACTTTTGTCCGCGGTTTGTGGATTCAAGCCGTTCCCTTTCCCACCCACCGGGCGAAAACCGTGAGAAAGAATGAACATGTTCTAAGTTTTTAGGAACGCTAGTGGTGTAAAAAAACCTCTGGTGGAAAATCCGCGCTACTACAAAATGGATTTTCTATTAAAATCAATGTAAAAGTTTGACAGTAGAGATGGGCGAATCGATTCCAACGAAGTGGAATTTGTTTAGAATTTGAGGAAAAATTTGATTCTGCACGAAAGTGAAGTTTATGGGGATTCTCGGGAACGAATCGTCTTTTTTTCTAAAATGGCCACGAGCACATGGTGCGACATGGGGCAGAGAACTATGGGAGGAAGAAAGGAATGCCCTCAATGACATGTGCAGACATGAAGCCAAACAGCAACCAGCAGGTTTCTGTGACGTCACACCCCTATAAATACGGACGCCATGTTAAATTCTTACACTTGTCAGTGTGTCTCCTGTCAATAAGCATCTGGCTGCTGCAGCACTATATTGCACTCTGTGCAAAACAAATCCATTTTTTGAGCTACTGAGGAGAAAGACCTTAACTAGGGATGAGCGATACTATCGAGAAAAGTTTATATGTGTTTTCCGATGATGCAATAGTTTACTTGAATATCATAATGATAATCATTATCACGTTTACAATCGCGCCTTTTTCAGCGCTTCCTGTACTTTTGGCAGCCAGCCCATCAGAGAAGAGCAAAGAGCAGGGTGAGCTGTGTGTACGACGTCATGATTGGGCAGTGTATGGATCTCATTGGCTGCAAAAATCACATGACCTCGTTTTATGTATGATCTCCATTTCCCGTTCAGCCTCATTTCTCACTGATCTCACTACAGAGCATCACAACTGACTGCCTGTCCCAATAGCTGTTGTCACAGCTCAGAGAGGCAGTATTCTTTTATACAGAAAACCATCCTTGTAGTTGTGAAGCTTAGGATATAGTTAGATTAGAGAATTTAAGTTCTGATTTAGTGCTGTGTGCAGCCGAGGGGGACGGGGCGGGGCGGGGAGGGTGTGTCGGTAAGGAGGGAGTATATTGTAAAGCCTAGTCTCTCCTGTCCTGAACTCACATGAAAATAGCTATTTTTTTAACACTTTGTGGCCAGCAGACCTCCCACCTGAGGTGAAATTGTCCCTTTTGTTTTTTCATTTCTATTGGTGTCTGTGCATCCTAGTTTTTTGCCAATAGCCCCCTTGTATGCAAATTGGGTTACAGATATTTCATAGTAACTGCCGCCTGTTGTCAGTGGTGCCAAAACCGCCATATGTAATCCATATAACTTTTAAATAGTTCTATTTCACTCAGTGCATCTCAGTTTGGCCCTAATTGTGTACTTGTACGCAAATTGGGTTGCAGATTTGTACAGGGGAGGTACAGTAACCCCTGATAAAAGACTTGAACAGATGTAGGTTATTCAGAGGACATGGAGTATGGAGCACATTCGTCACCCTAAGAACAGAGACAATTTACTCCTGCACATTCAGAAAAATGAAAAAAAGAAAGCCAAGAAAAAGGGCACCTGGGTGGAACAGGAGCGTCAACCACCAGCATTTCCAAGTGAAGCTCAATTAGTCCGCACTCCTACAGAGAGGCAAGCGCTCTCATAGAGGCTGAAATTTCTCAAGCGCTACCCAGGTCTTGACTGTGTACTGAGGAAGGCTGGAGGTTTTCCGCACTCTGCTTCAGCACAACTGTTTTTGTTGCTGCGGCATTTTTGCCGTGTTAATGGACGGCGGACGTCAGCCCTGGCTCTCACCGCACCCACTGTAACTCCGGCCCTGCTAACTGAACCTGCATGTTAATAGATGACGGACGCCAGCCCGGGCTGTCACCGCACCCACTGTAAGTCCGGCCTTGTTAGCTGAACCTGTGTGTTAATAGATGACGGACGCCAGCCCTGGCTCTCACCACACCCACTGTAAGTCCGGCCCTGCTAGATGAACCTCCGTAATCCACATTTACAGCCTCACCTGCCTTGATCAGTAATTTCCTTCAACCCACTTGACAGTACTGGTGACAGCTGTTTCGTTTGCTTCACATTCTAATGTCATTGTGGAACAATGTCACCAGTAGAATGGCAAGTAGCTCTAGCAGCAGCAGTATTGGAAAACTAGTTTTTTTTAATATAGTTTATTTCTTATTGTGAAATTTTCTGCTGATGGTCCATAAGGGCACCTGTGTGGGGTTTTGGGTCATGCTGTAGTACAGGATATGGATAGTTAATGTCCATTTCACTAAAATAATGCTTCAAAGACTACTTTCTTCCAGCACTTTTCAATCTGTGGGTCATGCAGGTTTGAGGGTCAGGCTGTGGTACAGGACAGGGCTAGTCAATGTCCAGTTCAACTAAAATGGTGGTTCAAAGATTCCTTTTTCCAGCACTTTTTAATCTGTGGGTCAGACAGGCTTAAGGGTCATGCTGCTGTCCAGGACAGGGATAGTTAATGTCCAGTTCAACTAAAATGGTGGTTCAAATAATACTGCCTTCTGGCACTTTTTAATTTGTGGGTCATGCAGGTTTAAAGGTCATACTGTGGTACAGGACAGGGATAGTGAATAGCCTGTGAATTTTTTTCTTTGACTTTTGTTTCCTAATTCTCTTGCCTAATATTTAGCATGTATACAGTTTACTGTTGTGGATATTAATTTCAGCTTTTCCTCACCTGTTTTTGTGCAAGAATGAAGCTGTTGTTCCGGTAGGCGATTATCGACTATCAACATGATAATTACTGATATCACTAACCTTAACAAGTGTGTGTCATATACACACCTGTTCCGGAACCAGCGTTTTTTATTTTGTTTTAGTTTGTGGGGTATTCTCCCTAAAATTCAGGGCGTCTGTATTTCTGTCCCATACACTCCTGAATTTCATCTGGTTCACTCTGTATGCTATTCTTTTTTATACCAAGGGTTAATGTCTCCTATTTTTGTGGGTGAATTTGAGTTAGATACAGTGTATGTGTATTTCTGCCCCATACACGCCTGATTCCATCTCGTTCATTCTGTAGGGTATTTTATTTTATAGTAAATCACAGAAAAATGAAAAAATCTCTATCAAAAAAGGGTTTGTGCAAAAAAGACTAATCACTGATCAATAATCATCAAGCCCTATCTCTAAAATATACCTTTTATTAATAATCTTTTATAAAAAAGGTTGCTAACCACAACCTTACATCGACCACTAAATATACAAAAGAAAACTTAACCACAAAATGTTCAAAACAAATACCTCTATCCCTTACTCTTTCCCTGCAAAGACCCTAGCAAATGGCCGGGTCATCGTCCCGATAAGGACGGCCCCACCTCTGTAGGCTTGCCCTGTTGCCACACTGTATAATCCCTATTTGTATATACTCCAAAATATTATCACAAAAGGGACAAAGAATTGCCAAAAAAGAGGAGGAGATGAAAAATCCAAACTATATTAGCCAACTCTTAATAAGCCAGGATACATTAGATTAGTTGCAGGGACCCTAAACAATTGGGTAGATAAATAGTATTCAATATACGACCTTTAAGATGCTTCTTGATATAATCCAAGCATTCCCAATGGGCCTTTCATTACGATCCAAATTCTCCCAATGTGGTCCAAATTATCCCGACGCGTTTCTCCCCCCCAAATACAAAACGGGGGGTTCATCAGGGGATTTCAATAATACGGGATACAGATGGCTCCCATAGCAATAGGTGACCGATAGTTATGGTACATTCACGTATACCCCATCCAACCTTAAATAGGTGGAGAAGGAGTGGCTTACTTACCATCTTACACCTGGTGTTTTTCGGCGTCTCGCCATTCAAACTGCGCATGCGCCAAGCATTCCTCGTCACCGACATCTCGCGATATTCCGGCTAGACACTGACGGCGATTCTGCGCATGCGCAGGCGTCCCGTCAGTATCCAGGTAACCGCCGGAATCAAGTCCGCTTGTGCAGGATTATAATACAGCACAGCGCTTATCTTCATTGAACGACCGTCTCGCGATATCACGGCGCGGCATTAACAGCGCTCTGCGCGTGCTTGGGCATCTAGTATGTATCTAGGCAACCACCAGAATCTAATGCATATTCACTAGGTGTTAATCACTACCACATTCACATTCATTAAACGGTTCTTCTTAGACAACATGCCTAAGCAAGTAGAGGACTGCACTCCGTGCTAGGATTTCTCTCAACACTTTAAATGAATGGGATTAATAATACATAAAAAAGAAAAAAAGATATACGTAAATATCAATCTAGCTGGATGGTAGTATACAAATGAATGAAATAATCACAGATACATCTAATATATGATTACCAAAATTGATAGTGTGGGTAGTTGACATTTTCGCCACAATACAAAACTACCCTAACCAAAAATCAAAAATGAACCTGCAAGTGCACTAAATAAAACAACCAAAATATAAGATCTCATTGAGACCTTCTGGTTTAAGCGATTTAAGCCTGTACGTCCACTCGGTTTCCTTACACAATAGCCTCTTGTTCATATCCCCTTTTCTAGATGTCATATGAATTTTCTCTATACATGTAAACGTCAAATTAGAGGAATTTCCATCATGAAACTGCCAAATGTGGTTTGAAAGTGGAGTTTCTCGCTTATGTTTGATATCTCCCAGATGCTCACCTATACGAACCTTAACAGGTCTTGTGGTCTTCCCCACATATTGTTTATTGCAACTGCAATTGCAGAGATAAACCACCCCTTGAGTCCGACAGTTCATGAAATCTCTTATTGCATAGGTTTTACCGGTTACACTACTTCTAAATTCTTTAACCTGACCAATGAATTTACAATATACGCACTTGCCACATTTAAACATGCCTAATGGCTTTCGATCAAGCCATGTACCCTCAGAGGCTGGTGGTGTAAAGTGGCTGCGTACAAGTCTGTCTTTTAAAGACCTACCCCTTCTATATGTTACTTGAGGCCTGCTAGGCAGACATTCGGTAAGGTCAGTATCTGACTTTAAAATCGCCCAATGTCTACGTAATATTCGCATAACCTCATTATTGTGATCATCAAACGTTCCAACTATCCTCAGTTGGGTGGCATCACCTTCTTTGATAGTATTAGGATTAAGGAGATTATTCCGATCTTTTGTAAGTGCATTCTTAAAAGCTGGTCTCAAAACTTCCATGGGATACCCTCTATCCAAAAAACGTTTACAGAGGTCTCCTGCTTGTCTATGATAGTCCTCTATCCTTGAGCAGTTTCTGCGCACCCTCAGGTACTGTCCCTTAGGGATACCCTTTTTCAAATTCTCAGGGTGATACGAATCCCATCTAAGCAAGCTGTTAGTAGCTGTCTCCTTGCGAAATGTCTTGGTCTGTAGGTAACCTAAGTCATCCTTAAAAATCTTTACATCCAAAAATGAGAGTTCTGTCCTATGGATCTCAGACGTAAATCTTAAGCCTATATCGTTCACATTGAGTGTTGAGAGAAATCCTAGCACGGAGTGCCGTCCTCTACTTGCTTAGGCATGTTGTCTAAGAAGAACCGTTTAATGAATGTGAATGTGGTAGTGATTAACACCTAGTGAATATGTATAAGATTCTGGTGTTTGCCTAGATAGACACTAGATGCCCAAGCACGCGCATAGCGCTGTTAATGCCGTGATATCGCGAGACGGTCGTTCAATGAAGATAAGCGCTGTGCTGTATTATAATTCTGCACAAGCGGACTTGATTCCGGCGGTTACCTGGTTACTGACGGGACGCCTGCGCAAGCGCAGAATCGCCGTCAGTGTCTAGCCGGAATATCGCGAGATGTCGGCGACGAGGAATGCTTGGCGCATGCGCAGTTTGAACGGCGAGACGCCGAAAAACACCAGGTGTAAGATGGTAAGTAAGCCACTCCTTCTCCACCTATTTAAAGTTGGATGGGGTATACGTGAATGCACCATAACTATCGGTCACCTATTGCTATGGGAGTTATCTGTATCCCGTACTATTGAAATCCCCTGATGAACCCCCCGTTTTGTATTTGGGGGGGAGAAACGCGTCGGGATAATTTGGATCACATTGGGAGAATTTGGATCGTAATGAAAGGCCCATTGGGAATGCTTGGATTATATCAAGAAGCATCTTAAAGGTCGTATATTGAATACTGTTTATCTACCCAATTGTTTAGGGTCCCTGCAACTAATCTAATGTATCCTGGCTTATTAAGAGTTGGCTAATATAGTTTGGATTTTTTATCTCCTCCTCTTTTTGTGGCAATTCTTTGTCCCTTTTGTGATAATATCTTGGAATATATACAAATAGGGATTATACAGTGTGGCAACAGGGCAAGCCTACAGAGGTGGGGCCGTCCTTATCGGGACGATGACCCGGCCATTTGCTAGGGTCTTTGCAGGGAAAGAGTAAGGGATAGAGGTAATTGTTTTGAACATTTAGTGGTTAAGTTTTCTTTTGTATATTTAGTGGTTTAGGTAAGGTTGTGGTTAGCAACCTTTTTTATAAAAGATTATTAATAAAAGGTATATTTTAGAGATAGGGCTTGATGATTATTGATCAGTGATTAGTATTTTATTTTATACCAAGGGTTAAAGGGGTTGTCTCACTACATTGATTCATCTTACCTCAGTCCTGTTTTCTTGGTTTCTACTCGGCTGCAATAGAAGCCAGGTCTATAGCTATAGCAACCAGTGCTGGCAGCCTATCATGAGAGAGTAAACAGGTCTGTAGCTATAGCGACCTAAGGAACTGATGAAGCCCATAAAAGAGGGGATCTAGGAATAGGTAGGACATTGTTAATGGACATATATTGCAAAGTGACTTGTTTTTGCAAGATCTTTAATATAAAAAGCAATCCTTGTAGTGAGACAACCCCTTTAAATTCTCCTATTGTTTGTAGGGGAATTTGAGTCAAATACAGGGTGTGTGTATTTCTGCCCCATGCACGCCTGAATTCCATCTCATTCATTCTGTAGAGTATTCTATTTTATACCAAGGGTTAATTTCTCCTGTTGTTTGTGGGGGAATTTGATTCATGGGAAAGATATAGCAGGTGCCGGATATTAATGAGCAAATGCTCTAGATATTAGTTCACACCAGCATGCAAAAAGCCAGGGTATAACACATAGGGAGACTGCCAAATGCAACAATACTGATGAAATTGCATATAGATAAGGCGATACAAAGGGTAACGCCATTCATACAGGAGCACCATGCTGAGTTACTCGGGGCTTGCGAGCTTGCATACTGTAGCTACTCTAGCAACTAATACCTCATATTTGATATTTTTCCAGTATGTCATCATTTTTTGCCCTAAAACACTGGGGAGCTTAGTGTAAAAGTATTTTATGCAGGACACCCTTTATGTGCTGGGCAGCCTGCCCATTTGAATATTATAGGCGTTTTTGGGCTTAATTCAGCAGGGTTTTTTCCGGGTATGAATGGCGTTCCCAAATTTGTATTGCCTTACTAAAATGCATCTTCTTTGGGAAATTTTTTACTTTTGGCAGCCCCTTCCTTATGCTTTTATACTATGGTTTTTTTTGAAATGCGGGTTGTAAAACTGGGAACCCTAGACTTTTTGCTAAATTAAAATTCCCGGGAAAACCTGCTATATCTTTCCCATGCAGCATATGGGCCAGGGGACGCCTGCTGCGGGACCCCAGAATATCTTCCAGCCATTGGGGCAGTAATTGTAAAAAATTTGAGTTTTTTGGGAATTTTGATTCAAATACAGGGTGTGTGTTTTTCCCGGGCCCCATACCACCTGAAACCATCGGGTTTTCATTCTAAAAGGGTTTTTTATCCCAAAGGGGTTTTTTTCCCACCCTTGTTTTGGGGGGGAATTTGAGCCCCAAATAAGGTGTGTATTTCTGCCCCCATACACCCCTAAAATCCATCAACTTCAGACTGTGGGGGAAATTTTAATCTGGGGCAAAGAGAAAAATTTATCCACTTTTTTGTCAAATATTCTGTGAAAAATTTCCAGTTTTTGTGAAATTTCACCCACAAACATCTCAAATCCAGCCATTCATGTCTTGGGGTATTGCCTTTCTGTAAAAATTTAAGAAAATTTTAATTCACTTATTGGGGTGATTCGGGTTAAACGCGATACATGAAAGCCCCCCAAAAGAGGGGGAGAGGGTGTCATCGTAATTTTGCTTTGACGTACTAATCATTTTGCCCTTTTTTTAAACCTTTCCCTTCCCTTTAAATTTGGGTTTTGAATAACCCATAAAAGGGAAAAACAAAAAAAGAAACAGGATTTTGATCTAAAAAAATAAAAAGTAAATGAAATTTTTAAACAAGTTTTCCCTGTTTTTTGTATCCACTCCTGTTTTTTTTTGGTTACCAAATCTTCAGAAAAATCCTGATGCAAAAAAAGGGCCCTGTCTATTTCCCTTAGGGCTTTTTCCGAAAACACAATCATTTTTTTTTTTTTGCCCCTTTTTAAAAACCCTTTCTGCCCAGTTTTAAAAAAAAAGGGGGAAAACCAAACATAGGAAAAGGGCCATAGAGTGGGGGAAAAGGGTGGAAACAGCATGGGAAACCCACGGGTTTGGTCGACTGAGAAAAAAGGGTCAGTTGGCACAGCATGAGGGGTCCAAAAGGTGGCAAAACAGATTGTGGAGGGGGCCAGCAGTTTAAGGCCCCCAGATTGGAAACAATTAAAAGGGGGGTGGGGGGGGAAAAGGGCGGTAAAAGGCAACAGCAGCAGCCCCGGGCCAGAGAGGGCAAAAAATTAAAAAATTTTTGGGGGTTTGGGGAGCAGGGGACTAATGAGGGGGTGGCAAAAACCCTCAACATCAAATTTTGACATGGTAAAAAATACCCTTGGAGATGACAGCAGCAGCATGAAAAACCCCAAGGGGTTTGAGGGGGCAGCAACATCAAAGGCTACATAATGGCCCAGTGAAAAAGTGAGGAGGGGGTGCCCAATCCCAGCCCCGTTAAAAGGAGGGGTTGGTGGATAAAAGGGGAGCAGCTGGCAGCAGGTATGTGGAAAACAGGCAGGTGGCAGCATCAAAAATAGTAGCGGGCGGGAAAACCAAAGAACCCGGGTTTTTCAGGGGCTGCTCCATTTGCTGTTTCTGGTGGGACCTAAATTCCCCTAAAGGCCCGGGGGGAATTAAAATTGGGTCATCAACTACACCAGACCAGGTTTCTTTCTAAAGGAGCTTTGTACTGCCCTTTTAAACCCCCCATTTCCTCACAGCAGCCATGGCAGTGGGGGACATGGCACTGGGGAACCCCCGGGCAGACCCTAAAATGAAGGGGCGATTTCGCAGATTTGCAGTTTACAACTGACTACAAAGGGGGGCAGTTCGGACTGGGGGGGGTCTGGGGGCCCCCAGGGGAAAAGATCCCCGGGTCCCCCCATACTGTACATGAAAAAAATTTCCGCCTCTCCGACATAAATGCGCCCATTTTTCCCACATAATCCAAATGTGCAAAACAGAACGTATTGGGTATACCCTGTAGTCACACATTTGTCATCTAACATATATAACACAGGCTAAGTAGCTTTCCCTCCATAAACCCCCTCCACCCACAAACAATATCCCCCTCCATAAAAACCCTTGGCACGCACCCCAAAAACCTTCCCAAAATAAACACCAGCAAGAAAAAAAGGGCTAACCCCCTATCACAGGGTCAAGGGGTTTCCCCCACTCTTACAATCAGGGAAAACATGGGTGCTGGGCCCCTATAAACCCCCCCGATATAACCTACAAAAACTGCCATATGGAACCAAAAAAGAGGGCAGACCCCCCAAAACTTGGGGAAAAACCTACAACACCCCATAAGAAACCACAAGAGGTCAGACCCCAGCTCAAGTATAACCTACAAAAACCACCATAAGAAACCACAAAGGGTCAGGGCACCAAACTATTAATTTTTAAAAAATTTTAAAACCCCAATTGAACCCCCGGGGTTTTTACAACAGGGTTTAAAACCAAATAAGGGCAAACCATTCATGGTAAGGAAAAACCCCCAATTCAAGACCCCAAAGGGAAAAACACCGCCCCAGGGTTTTAAACCCACAAAAGGGAAAAGAGAAATTGAGGGGCCCCGACAGGCCGTAGGTATAACCCCAAAAAAATACAGAGCCCCAAAGTGGGGTTTTGGTTCCAAACTTCATTATAACCCAAAAGGGGGAAAGGAAACCCCAATTAGGGGGGAAACCCAGGTCTAAGGTTTTTTAACCCAAAAAAAAAGGGGGAAAAAAAGGGGGAAAATCCCAGGGGCAACTGGGGGGGCAGGTAAAAAACCCCCAAATTAGGGGGGAAACCCCAAAGCGTATCAGAAAGGGTTTGGAAAAAACCTCAAAATCCATAAGGACCCCAAAGGGGAGACAAGGGGGGCAGGAGAAATAAAACCACCCAAAGAAGGGAAATTGGGGTGGGGGCCCCCCGGGGCAGTTAACCACAAAAACCCCCTACAGAGACCAATAAGGGCAGGAAAACCCGCTTTTAAAATTATAACCTAACAACACCACCATATAGAAACCACATAGCGGTCAGACAGCAGCTCGGGTATAACCTACAACAAAGCCAAAAAGAGACCACATATAGGTCAATACCTACGCGAAACCCCAAAGAAGCATTTATGCTATCTATCATACATGAAAAATGTCCCGCTGGTGGCGGTCTGTGTTTTTACATGATAAGTACATGTGTGCCGCAGCCCTGCCAGTGGCACCCAGGTTTGCATACGTTTTTTTCAGAAATGTTTTTGTGTGCAAAAAACATAACGTTTATACTTGGTGTACATTGATTTTAAACCTATATGGAAAGGAAGGGTGCTTCCATTTTGGGGTTTCTGTCCCCGCCCACCTCACAGGCTGTCATAAAAGGGCAGCTTGCAGTTGGGTGTTTTTATTTTTTCTCTCTGAATAATGGGGGTCGGTGACCCAGTGAGGGGCCTGATTGACTCGATTGAGAGGTAAAGATAGGATAGGACTGCCCGATTTGAGACCACGTTGAAGTCGTGGGCAGCTTAAACATGTTCTGATCATGATATGTGAACCGAGAGTCTCAAAGTTTTTTCACATAGAGGTCAGACACCAGCTCAGGTATAACCTACAACACCACCATATAGAGACCACATAGAGGTCAGACACCAGCTCAGGTATAACCTACAACACCGCCATATAGAGACCACATAGAGGTCAGACACCAGCTCAGGTATAACCTACAACACCACCATACAGAGACCACATAGTGGTCAGACACCAGCTCAGGTATAACCTACAACACCGCCATATAGAGACCACATAGAGGTCAGACACCAGCTCAGGTATAACCTACAACACCGCCATATAGAGACCACACAGTGGTCAGACATCACCTCAGGTATAGCCGGAAAACCGCCATATAGAGACCACATAGTGGTCAGACACCAGCTCAGGTATTACCTACAACACCACCATACAGAGACCACGTAGAGGTCAGACACCAGTTCAGGTATACGAAAAACCATGTGAAGGAAGAAAGGCTATAAAACTTAACTTTTAATAGATAATTATAAGTAAAATTACATACTTAGATGGCGCCCTAGAGAAAACAACAAAAAAAGAGAGAAGGCTCACCTAATGGGAGGGACTAATCTAATTCCCTATCCAGACCCTCAGGTGGCGGGAGCTATTGAGCCCTAGCCTATCAACAATAACAGGAATATCGCCCCAATAAGGGCGGTCCTGGCAGGAACCTGACCCTGCAAAGAAATCTAACCCTATAGATAAACTATTGGTCCCTTTCCCAACATGTTTCGATTCTCCAGAAATCGCATCAGGGGATGATGGAGATAGCGAAGACCAAAAGAGGGATAACAGGCTATGATACAGTATGTTATGTTAAGCCTGTAGAAGAAACTGTCATAACAGTATGTGCTGAAATGAGAGTATATACAGTGCAGCTATAAAAGCCCACAACAAAAGTGCGCCTCATGCACCTGGATTATTTTACTCACTGTTACCCAGGTGAGTCAGCAAACAATGCAGAGTGGAGTGTGCAGTATGCAACATGAGGCCGGGTACAGGCATCAGACTGAGAATGCTCAGAAGCGGCACGTCCCTCACCCTGTAGAGGTGTTCCGGCAGTGGCCGGATTCTGTGAGGATTAAGGATTTAAGGATTCCTCTAGTGGTCACGCTCCAAGTGATTACTTTAGTACACTTTTTCACCAGTTCAGGTATAACCTACAACACCAGTCTCAATATAAAAATGTTAGACCAGTATTTATATGCAGAGCTGGTAGCTTTTTTTCGGGCACCAATCACGGGGTTCTCCAAGCCCCACTTATACAACTGGTTAAATGATCCTGGACCCTAGTAAGACTTTAAACTTTATTCATCATATTAAAAACATCCATATCCAGGCATTCGGCCGTAATGCACAGCATAACCCTTTATAGACAATTAGATAGAAGCTAGTACTCAGCGTTTTGGTGCGATCTCCCGGTCGTTCGGATCAGTCCAAGGCACACATCCGTGTGCAGGTAGGAGACGCCAGTAAGTCCCGAGCAGAGACGGGGGAGGAACTTACCCCGAAACGTTGCACGCAGGTGCGTCGCGCAGGGGTGCCATCCCTGCACCATCTCTGCTCAGGACTCTTCGGCGTCTCCTACCGATGTGTGCTTTGAACTGATCCGAACGACCAGGAGGTCGCACCAAAACGCTGAGTATTTGCTTCCATTCAATTGCCCATATATGGTTATTCTGTGCATTACGGCCGAATGCCTGGATATGGATGTTTTTAATATGATGAATAAAGTTTAAAGTCTTACTAGGGTCCAGCATCATTTAACCAGCCATAACCTACAATACCACCATATAGAGACCACATAGAGGTCACATAATCTCCAAAAAATTGGGAATCTCGACTCCGTGAAGAAACATAATGGAGAGTGACTTTTGATCAACTATATTTTACTATTTTGCCATATGTCTAAACTAAACTCTATGCGAGAGTGCTCTCTATCTGGTAAAACACTGCAAACATATCTTTTCATTACTATTATAACTCTAATCAACCTGCAATAGCTTACTTCTTCCTCCCATTTTCTATATTCAACCAGAAGATGGTAGTCGTCTGACATGCTGTGTTATTTCTTTACATATCTATTGCGTTACGACTCTCCACAAACGTCATCCAATAAACTTACATTGTGATATCCGTAGTGTGTATATATCCTAGATTTTCGGTTCTTCACAATTTGTCAAGGTAATTATATACTATATTGCATATTATAAACTATAACCACTTGACAAATTTGAAACCAAAATCTAGGAATAGCACCTTCCGATATCATAATCACTTATTTATTGGAGTACGTTTGTGAAGTATAAACGCTCGAGATATACAAAGAAACTAACACTCAGACGACAACCATCTTCTTGAATTTTAAACGGGAGAAGAAGTGCGCTACGATGCAGAATTACAATCTACCAGGGAGATAGTAATCACGAACCAGTGACAGGTTGGTAATCATTATCTTAAATAAAAGTGACTATAAGCGATGTGTTGAGAACGATTACCTTGCTGATTCAGAAACATTGCGAGGCTTCCAAAAGATCCTACAAGGAGTATCTGAAAGGACTATTAAAGAAGGGTTTTATGGATCCTTGGAATTGAGAAAAGAATTGAATTACAGAGGAGGATAAGAACATTCATGCCTAAAGTGAATCCCTACTTATTGTACCTTTACATGACATTACCAAAATAGTGCATAAAGAGGTTTGAGATGGCGCAATACCAGGAAGGACCGATAGTCTCCGTCGAGAGTAAACAAGCGCAATTTAAAAACACAAGGACCTAGCACGGTATGTTTATTGTATACTGATGCCCAGATTGTCACTGAGGCCTTAATTCATATCTTAAGACCAAAGAGATACTGTGATTGAGATTAATGATTTAGTGGTGAGTGAAAGTACTTCATCTTGCAAGTTTAGACGGTTGAGAACCCTATACCAGTAAAATCCAGACATGATCTGGGCATGAAAGCAATCAAGTATTTTTTTAACAACGAAAGAGGTACACAATTTACGGAAGCACAATGATTTTGGTTTTAAGCAGTTATTGGATTTTGTTTTTGCGACACATAACTATTTTTTGTTTAATGGCACCTTTATCATCAGATAAAAGGACAGCCGGGCCTGTCTGTGCACCAAGTTTTGCTAATCTAGTTTTTTAGTTTGGTGGGAGGATGCTAACACGTTTTTTTCTGAACACCTTGGATATATTCAACTAGATCGATTTTATTTTGGGGGCGCTTATTGATGATATATTTGATTTTTTGGGATGGTAGCTTGAAAAATTATTCATGGATTTTGTGTATCTAGACTCAATGATAATGAAATTGGGATGAAATTCACGTTGAAAATTCAACGGGAGAAAATTAATTTTCTTGATCTTGAAATTATGCTTTTGGAATGAAAACAAGACAGATTCAGACAAAGAATTTCGGGAAAAAATACGCTACCACATATTTTGTTACATTTTCTAGCTGGCATTCCACCTCTCTCACTCCAAAAAAGAGGATTCCCATAGGCAATTTCTGAGGGCTCGTAGATCAACTGTTGCCACTCGATCTTAGTCTAGGATGATTTAAACGACAGAATGTGAGCGAGAAGTTAAATGCACGTTTTCACAGGCACGGGGGTTTACACCAAAAACAAATGTTTGAGGAAGGCATTACTTAACTCTAGGCTATTGACCATTCGACACTAGAGGGAACATGTGTCATTATCAGTAAACAAGAAGAAAGAACAAAACTGACTTTAATTTTGAGTTATCGCCTCATCTAACAGCCGAGCAGTCTCTCTGAGATCATATTTGTAGCGATGAGCGAACAGCAATGTCTACGATGACAATGAGATGCGAGACAGCTCACAGAAACACTATGCGCATCGAGAGTGGCTCCGCCATACTCTGTCAGAGGCGCGCGGATCCAATGATAATATCCTCTCTGCGAATGTGATAGAGTCATTAGCGCGATTAACACATACCCTAGTGTCCACTCATAGGGCAACACATAGGCGTCAGTACAGAAACTCGACTAACACAGCTCTTACAGCATAAGCGGAGAGGTAATCTGATCAGCGTCGTGTCACATAGTGCACTTTGAGCGAGAAGATCGCAAAAAACCTAGTGCGTTAGCAGCATACGTGCTTCTCAGCGGCGTAGGTGCTAGCACTATCCCTGGTCTCGAGTTCTGCGACCCCGTGGGAGCATCTCACTGCAGTAGTCATGATCTCCTGCTCTGTATAACATATGCGAAACAGCGAGCGAAGACAATTCTACTTTGTTTCAAGATCCATTTGATACGGACACAAAGACGTTCAGAGTGAGACTACAGAACCAATGTTGCATACTTTAAGAGGTGATTCTACCAACCCATGCGATGACACAGGGGTTATTTATGCGGGCGCTATTGTAGTTGCCCCAAGAGCTATGTGGGAAAAAACATACAGAGCGAGCTTCTATCGCGGCGTCTGTGATCGCGTCAAGAATACATCTGCGAGAAACCTATTATGAAGTTAGAAAGGTCAGTTATCCCCCTCGTAACACGACGTCACACCACTACTTTTGAAGTACACCAATAGTGGTCTAGTGACGCGCTATAGAAGAGGGTGCATCTTTAATTCTCCGCGGATGGACGATGCTTGCGTGATAAAAGCTAGGGGAAAGAAAGGGGCGATCTGGAATGTAGTGTCTAAACTAAGGTCTATGCGAACAGATCAGCGATCGCGACACCGTACATATGATCTAATACAGACATGGTACACATACAATAAACTGAGACTTCAAGACAAAGATCAACATCAGGGCTAATCACACATCGGTGCATTCTAGGTCTATCACTACCTCGCTTCAGACATCAAACTGTGTTATATGTCTTACATCTGTTACCCCTGAGAGTATGATCAACTCACACATCATCATTATGAGTATCATAGCCGCAATACCACACAAATAGTAGAATATAGGATGTCGAGAGTATGACTAACACACAGCGTCATGACAGCGAGTAGATCACAGTGAATATGGATGGCGGACAACCGAGGTGCTGAGTCTCTCAGAGCGGTATAAAATACACTTATCTCGAGAGCATCACATGAGAGGTATCTAGCTCTCTACATAATTCGCACTGATCTCTTCAGGCAACAGAAATATACTAGATTCATGTCTCTCTATCCACTTCACTTCAAAAGACACACATTCTATAACACACTCATACACACAGGGGCTCATTCTGTGGGAGCGACCGAAGACATTTCCATATAATTCAACTATGCGATCTAACAGGGCACTAATATCAAATCAACATCGATCGTGACTGTGCAGGACGTGGTAGAACTCATCGTGAGTCTATTATCAACTACATTTTTATTCTCAACGATGATATCACACACGCGTAGTATGTTTTTTAATGAATAGGTTGTTGTGAGTATCTAGTGTGAGTCACGAGCGGGTTGAGAGGGAGACATGGTCACAAATGTGTCCTTATGAACACATAGGAGGTGTGTTGAATTCTCATTCTATTGTAGTAGGTACGAGAGGCAACCGTGTATGTCGGGATTATGTTTGCGAGCTATATCTTAGTGGTAGAGCACATAGTCGAGCTTGTGTCTAGTTGAGGTGGGTAGTGAGGATACACTATAGGAGTGATCTTGACGTATTGGCTTTATTTGTTAGGAGTGATAGTGGTGATATGATATATTGCTTGACACAGTGCGTGTGTGTGTGTTGTGGCGATGGTCTCCAGGATCAGTGTGTCGAATAGCTGGATAGACGGTTGTTGTATAGACTCGTCGTGAGCGACATCGTGTTGAGACATTATTTTGTAGATATCTTATCGGGCTTTGTTCATGTATCATTATGCAGTGATCTGGTTTGAGTGTTTTGATATTTTTTTCTATCTTATCACATCGTGTCGGTACTATGACATTTGTGTTATCTGGTTTGCATACGTACTAATATTGTGAGATATACATTAAGGTAGAGACTGGTATATGAGTGACTAATTATGTACAGGATATGTGACACACAAGGGGGGGCTTAGGGCGACTTTGAGCACTTCTGCACTTGTTAGATGACTTCGAGGATTAGTGCAATCAGTAATGAAGTTACACGAGATGGTTCTATATGTACAGCTAGCGTAACTAGAGTCTGCGGCATCTTGTTATGGGCACAATAGGTTTATGCTATTTGACACGAGGTAGTGGTGAGATAGTGACTTTAGACACATGTGTTGAGTGGTCTATGAATGATTTGGGGTTGGTGGTACAGGTAATTTATGATCTGTGGTGATTGGGGGGAGTCAACTATTACAACTTTTAGTTATCATAGAAGAGTGTTTTATTTGGATTATTATGCGTGAGTTTTGTAGTTTTTGTGTTGGGGGGGAGGGGTAGGTGACAGAGAGTTAGTGGAGAGATCACTTAAGAGGTAGTCAAATATTGTGGGTCTTTTATGAGAATGATCACTTATTATTTGTGTATGAGGTTGTGGGAGTGATGATGGGTTTTATTGGTTGAGTGAGGGTGAGGTGTGTAGTTTGTGTATTGATTTTTGGGTTGTTTATGTGTGTACCTTCAGGTGGGTAGGTTTATGTTGTTACTTTATTTATGAAATATGTTTACTTGATTATATGTTGGTTTGGGAGTGAACAAGTCTGTGTATTGGTGCAGGTGTCTTGGGTGATGTTTTAAAAAGGTTAGTGTATGGGGATTATGCGCTAAATTAATTTTCTTGAGTGAGACATGTGGGATTTAGAGTGTGTATAGTTGAGGAACAAGCGATGTGAGTCATTGTAAATAAGTGTAGTTTTTTTGTCATTGGTAGAGATAAATGACATAAGTTCTATGTGGAGGTGGGTGGATGATGGTGCGTGCGTTGGCACGCGGCAGATACGGTAAGAATGGCGGCGCTCCAACCTGTTTACATGGAGAAGTGGAATACACCTGAGGATTGTGACTTGTCCATGGGCTAGTGCATGAGTGTTACAGCTTCTTACTGCAGGAAATTATGAGTGCGTGTGCGCTGCAAGACTAATCGTCAAGGGCAAGCTGGTCTTTTATGTGGCATTTTCGTCTAGATGCGGCTATATTGGTGAGCACCTGAATAGGGGGTAATACTTAGACATGACGTATAAAGGAAGTGAGTTACACCACATGTGATCTGTACTCTGCTCCCTGGATGAAGCAGTGCTAGCGGCGAAACAAATGTCCAAGCTGGTTGCGCATGGTCAGATAATTGGTCTACAATTTAAATTGGTATTTCGCTCCTGTCCTACAAGTGTCACCCGCTGCAGGGGTGTCACAACGGGGTCCTCTCTATTTGTTCCTTAGTGTCCATACAATTCAACGGGACGACATGCCCAGTAAGTACAGGGCTCTATGTGTGTATTCCTTTATCTTGGAGCTAGTTGAACATCTTTTTGCATAAACATACACTATACATAAGGCCCTCCTGTTAATAGGTGTGCTCCATCGACATTCATGATTAATACAGCAAATGAGTGATTCCCTCCTTTCACGCATGCCAAAAAGGGTTAAAAATAAGAGGGAGATTACAGAGCAACAATATCGAAGTTTTTCAATAGTCGAGGCGGCCATAGAGGTACTAAGAGTTATACATAATAAAAGTTCGTTTTAAGTGTTTTACATAGATAGAGAACTGATAAGTATGTCAAGTTTGCCTATGTCAAAATAACACATACAGGTCACAGAACACCACCTCTCCAGGTATAACCTGACAACAACCTCACGTCACATATAGAGACCTGACACATCTAGTTCGGTTCAGACACCACGTTCAGGTCTACACTCACATACAGTGAATCTAACAGCGTTGAAAACCAATATAGAAGCGGGGGACGCGGGTGGCGTAAAATAATCTGCATGACTGTGTCACCAGAGGACCAACACGGGAACGCGTCCCTTG
The DNA here is from genome assembly GCA_025379985.1 of Phyllomedusa bahiana. Lineage (NCBI taxonomy): Eukaryota > Metazoa > Chordata > Amphibia > Anura > Hylidae > Phyllomedusa > Phyllomedusa bahiana. Next base: position 7,919 of record JAODAL010047759.1, on the reverse strand, counting down.
ATCTGATGAGTATCGTCATCTCCCTTCTCTCATGCATTTTCTATTTCACTCTTATTTCCCTTTCTTCTTTCTCCTGCATCCTGTTCCACACCGGCCATGAATGACTTTCCCAGCCACCACTCATCCCCTGCAGAAATTACCACATAAATATCTTAGAATCCTCAATTCTCTCTCTCCAGCATCACTGTTACCTTCTTCCAAACCTCCTGTACAAACTTCCCCAGGAGGTGCGGTCGACAGCAGCACAAGCCATACTTTAGAGGGCCTAGTATCCTCAAAGGGGTTGGAGGGTGGGGAGAAGACTAACCCCCTTGGAGAGAATGCTACAAACTTACATGCGGCACTTGCTAGCCCTCTCCAACTTATATTACCAGGGTAAGTAGGCGAGACCTTCTAGGTAGGTGTTGGAAAATAGGCAAGGCTCCAGGTAACTAAGATAGGTCCCTTTCCAGGTAGGTAGACCCCCACTGGATAAGTTTGGAAGCCCGGCCCGCCCCACGTAGTTGGTAGGGTACTTAGCCAAGTGGGTAGGATAAACAGCCCCCAGTTAGATAAGCAGCCCCAGCTTAGGCAATTTGATAGGCTACATTAGGTGGTGACAACATTTAGGTAGGCTGTCTAGGTAGGTGTTTGCGTGAGTCCCCATTAGTTAGCTGTAGGTAGGTGCTTGCCCCCAGTAGGTAAGCTGTAGGCCTAGTTAGGGTCCCCTTTATATGGCTTCAAGCAGTTAGGGACCTGCCTTTAGTCAGTATACCAGGCACGTTAGGGAGGAGGCCTCCTTTACGGTATTATAACAGACTGTACGGTCTCATTTAGGTAGTATACAGGCAGTTAAGGCCTCCTTTAGGTAGTATACGGGCAGTTAGGGGTCTCTTTTAGGTAGTATACAGGTAGTTAGGGACCTCCTTTAGCTAGTGTGCAGGAAGTCAGGTCCCACCCTTTAGCTAGTATGCAGGAAGTCAGGGCCCACCCTTTAGCTAGTGTTAGGTAGTCAGGGCCCCCTTTATTATTTAGGTAGTCAGGGCCCCCTTTAGGTAGTCAGGGCCCCTTTATGTAGCCAGGGCCCCCCCATTATGTAGCCAGGGCCCCCATAGTTATCCAGGGCCCCACTTTATGTAGCCAGGGCCCCCCTTAGTTAGTAAGGCCCCTTTATGTAGTCAGGGCCCCCCTTAGTTAGTTAGGGCCCCCCTTTATGTAGCCAGGGGCCCCCTTTATGTAGCCAGGGCCCCTCGTTCCTAGTCTCTGTGAGCTGTGCTTTGAATCCACACTCTTTATTTAAAATTTACATTTCCGGTTCGATGGGAATATGCGGCTTCCGGCATTGTACGGACGTTCCACCATTTAAATACCAGGCTCTTGAATGTCCCAGCGGGATCCATATTGTTTATCGGGACCCACTGTTCATCGTATGTTACTAAATGGGACGTGAGCATTGCCTCTTTTTCTATCTATCAGTCATATTTTTGAGATAGTTGCTAATATTCATCCTTTGTGGTATTGTCCCCTGATGAACGCACACCATCTGTGGCGGAAACGCGTTGGGACATTTGTATGGGGATATTTATATATATGTTTTTTGTCTATTTGTAGTATTTATAATTTTGGTGTTTTACTTTGGCACGTGTCTTTCACTGTTATCCACTGTTTTCAATTTTTGTGGCTTAGTGGTATATAGGTTTCATGTAGGGTATGTCTTTAGTGATTTGTAGGGATTTTAGAAGATAGTGCCTACGGAGTCGCCCCCTTTTTCAGGGCGGGCGCTCCGTTATTTTTCTTCTCAGTATCAGGAGGGAGTAGTAAATAGGGATTTCTAGGGTGTGTTATTTTTGCACTCCTTTTTATTGAGTACTTTATTAAAAGTTATATTTTAGGTTTTGTATCTTTGCCTGAAGGTATTGGTGGTTTGTGTTGCTTTAGTGTACATTATTGAATACCGGGCTATTGTATCTAGGGATACTTCTTCCCCCTTCAATATTGGAAGAAAATGTGTGGTTTGGTATGTTAAATGAATTTGTAAAGTTAGGAATTGGGATTTTGTTTCTTCCCTTCTTTGTCACTACTGGGGACTTATTAGGGCATGGCCCAACTGCTGGACTGTGACAAATGGCTCCCTGACGTAGAGGGTGTCTTCTCGGATAGAGAATTTTCTTCCCTTAACCAAGATACACTGTCACTCCAATTCCGATTTAAGGAATTGAATACTAAATATAAATCTTACATTAAATCCTGGTGGGAGCTGAGGTCCCTAGAGAACTATCATAAAAACAATATTGTTCCTAAGGGCCTCCGTATTCCCTTTCTTCCGACTCCTCGGTCACGTAACCCAGAGCTCATGAAGTGAGGCAACTGCTTCTTCCTTGCGGTTTATTAATTTGCTGATAGATGAAGAAAAGACTATTTTAAATAGATCACTCAAGAGTCTAAAAGAGACAGCCAAATTAACTATTAAAAGAATGGGGTAACCCGACTTTCAAAATTTGGAGACAGATTTACAGTTAAACATTGACAAATTTACTACGTTTTTGAAAGAACGGAAACATAAGCAATTTGTCCGTGATTTGACAGAGTTTAGAGAGAATCGTGCATACTCTTCTATCTCCTCTAATACACATAATTTTGATCTAGAACCATCTTCATCTGAAACTGATCTTTCTGATAGTGAATCAAGAAGAACATATCAAGGTTTCCATAGATCCCCCTTTCGTACTAGACATCAGGCTTATAATAGGACAACATGGGTATCAAAAAGAAGGCAAAGAACGCTAAACAACAAAAAAAACAATGGTCCACTAGATGGACCATCGGGATCGGGGTCTTTTTTGCCATCTTCATCTCAATCATTACCGCAGGCACAACCCCCATTAGCTTCCTCTACCTCTTTTTTAGAAAAAATCCTACAGACCAACTAACATCAAAAGAATATGAGACTACTCAGGCAAATCAGGTTATTAATCTGTCTATTAATCAGGCTATTAATCTACTGCAAGTGAAGTATCTGTTCTAAATAAGGGACTCTCGTTTGTACCAAGTAACTCATTTTCAGCATTTGAATGGGTTAAGGATATACACCTGTTTGCACCGAAATTGAAATGGCGTAATTTTTTTAAGTTGATGGACGATCGGGAATGTCTTGATTTGGGCATAGACCCAAGTGAACTTTCGGATCTATGTCTTCTGACGGGTTTGTTGGAGGAGGGAGAAAGGGATCGCTCAAAAGGTCCATTTTCCGACCTTCGTTGGAAGAGCACTAAAATGCCTCCTCTCGAAGATCAAAATATGGACACTTTTGTACGTGTTGTGTGTGATGCCATAGAACATCTACAATCCAAACAGGATACGAATGATAGAAAACATTTTAACCTCCCCAAAGATGAGTATTTGGCATTGAAAAGCCTAGAACAAGATCAAGCTATTGTGATTAAATCATCTGATAAGGGGGGGAATGTTGTTATCCTAGACAATGAAGATTATTGTAATATGTGTCTAACGTTATTGAACTATCGTTCCGGGTACAGTATTCTCTCCTCAAACCCAGCGATCAACTATAGAGCAGAGTTGGAATCTTTATTAAAAGAGGCATTAGCCTCAGCCCTGATTGACAAACAAGAATTTGCCTTCATGTTGCCGGCATCCCCATAAATCGCTACTTTCTACGGATTACCTAAAGTCCATAAGGGACTTCATCCCCTTAAATGCCGACCCATAGTGTCAGGCATAAATAGTCTTACGCAAAATGCAAGTTTATACATCGATAACATCTTGTCCCCTTTAGTTTCTGCTTTACCATCTTACATTAGAGATACGACTGATCTATTGTCGAAACTGGACGGCCTTAGTGTGGATTCTAATACCTGGCTTTGCAGCATTGATGTAGAGGCACTTTATAGCTCGATCCCACATCATGCTGGTCTGGAAGCTGTAAAGTTTTTTTCTGGATACTAGAAGTATTTTTCTTCGTGATCATGGAGCATTTGTAATAAGACTATTGGAATAAGTATTAACTCACAATGTTTTCCTCTTTAATGGTCGCTGTTACCACCAGCTCAGGGGGACAGCTATGGGGAGCCCTTGTGCTCCTTCTTACGCTAATCTCCTCCTGGGCTGGTGGGAACGGACCATAGTATTCTCTGAACATCTCAGTGAATTTCAGGACTACATCCTCTTTTGGGGGGAGATATATCGACAACATTCTAATCCTCTGGACAGGCTCGAATGCTCTTTTCTAAAACGTTGTTGATCAATTAAATGTTAATCAAATTGGCCTAAGGTTCACTTCAGTGATACACGAGTCCGAATTGGTTTTCTTGGACGTAAAGATTTCTAAAGGATCCAATGGTGCGCTAGAGACATCACTGTATTGTAAGCCGACAGCGGGGAATAGCCTGCTACGGTGGAACAGTCACCGCCCTCTTCCATTACGTCGGGGAATACCAAAGGGGCAGTAGATCCGGGTTCGGAGAAATTGTTCATCACTGTCCTCTTTCCATCGGGAAGCTAGCCATTGGAGAACTAGGTTTATTGAACGGGGCTATCCTCAACACATTCTGTCAGAAGCGTACCGCTTTGCTCGGTCAGCTGAACGAGCATCCCTACTGTCCAAAAAGAACAAGCCAGAAGTATCTAATTTGGTTAGGATAGTAGGAACATTCGATTGTGCGTCACAAGAGGTCAGGGATATTATCTCCAATTTTTGGCCGATCCTTTCACAGGACCCTCTTTTGAAAGACTTTGTGGATTCATACCCCAGTATTACTTATAGAAGGGGGAAAAACATTGGTGACTCATTGGTTCATAGCCATTATGCTCCGTTTACACCAACTACGATGTGGCTTCGTCCCAATATCACCGGTATGTACAAATGTGGAAGCTGTAGGGCCTGTCAATATATACATGTCTCTAAATGTGTAACCAATCTTATGTCCGGAAAATCATTTTGACTATTCAATTATGCTAATTGTAAGACCAGGGGGGTAATCTACCAAGCCACATGCCCTTGCCCCTTGATGTATGTCGGTAAGACCATCCGGGAGGTGAGACGTAGAATCCTTGAGCATGTTGGGGATATTAAACATAATCGTGATACCCCCCTAGCGAGACATATGAATTTGAGACATCGTGAGAATCCACAAGCCATCTCTTTTTCTGTTGTTGAGGTTGTCCATCCTTTACCACGTAAGGAAGATTATGAAAGAAAGATTTTGCAGAGAGAAGCTATCTGGATTTTTCATTTGAAAACTGTCCAGCCTTTTGGACTGAATGAGTCCCTTTCTTTTACATTGTTTATCTAATCCCCGGTAGTTACCTACTATCTACTGTCTAAGGTATTATTTTATATTATTTTCCAATCTAATAATGAATTATTATCTTTATATTATATTAAGGTTGGGTATTACTACTACCTGCTGTTAATCAAACTATGTATGTGAGTAGAGCCTTTTCTTTTCTTTGTCCTGCTATATGTGGCCGTTCTATGGAAATATGGCATGCACTATATCAACTATTTATTTATTCTGGTGCGTGTGGTTATATGTCCAATAACATTAGGTTCTTTTGCCGATATGTGAGGTTCCACCTAGTGGAGCACGGGAGGCTAAATCGTCTTCGTGCTCATTTCATTCCTATATGTCACTGTGTTTGCGGTGCTTTTCTAAGCACAGGAGTGTTCGCGCAGGTACGGATCCGTCGGTCCATCCTGGCGGTTGTTACTGAACTGCATCTTCGATACTATTACTACCTCTAATCTTTGCGCCTGCGCACCATGGTTCTCGGCGGTACGGGAGCCTCTGCGCATGCACGGACTCAATGACGTTGTTGAGCGATTGCCATCTTACGGCGCATGCGCCCGTTCCTAGTCTCTGTGAGCTGCGCTTGGAATCCACACTCTTTATTTAAAATTAACATTTCCGGTTCCATGGGGATATGCGGCTTCCGGCATTGTCCGGACGCTCCACCATTTAAATAGCAGGCTCTTGAATGCCCTATAGTGAATCCGTTTCCCTGGATGGCGTACCTGTGTCCCAGCGGGATCCATATTGTTTATCGGGACCCACTGTTCATCGTATGTTACTAAATGGGACATGAGCATTGCCTCTTTTTCTATCGATCAGCCATATTTTTGAGATAGTTGCTAATAGGCATCCTTTGTGGTATTGTCCCCTGATGAACCCACACCATCTGTGGGGGAAACGCGCTGGGACATTTGTATGGGGATATTTATATATATGTTTTTTGTCTATTTGTAGTATTCATAATTTTGGTGTTATACTTTGGCACATGTCTAGTGATTAGCGATTACGTTGACAATCTTTATCGGGTCGATAGTCGATTACGGCAATTATCAAGACGATTTCCGATAGACGATAATAGATTATCGCTGATGACCATTAAAGTCTATGGGAGAGGAACAACACCTTCATTCATACACCCAAACAGGGCTGCAGAAGCTGGAATTAACATCCACAACAGTCAAATGGATACGTGCTACATCTTAGACAACACACTTGGGTTATAAAAGCCACAGAAAAAAAGTCACAGACCATTCACTATCCCTGTCTTGTAACACAGCATAACCCTTAAACCTGCATGACCCACAAATTAAAAAGTGCCAGAAGGCAGTATGATTTGAACCATCATTTTACTTGAACTGGACATTGAATATCCCTGTCCTGGAACGCAGCATGAGCCCCAAACCTATCTGACCCACAGATTAAAAAAGTGACGGAAAAAGGAGTCTTTGAACCACCATTTTAGTTGAACTGGACATTGACTATACCTGTTCTGTACCACAGTATGACCATTAAACCTGTCTGACCCACAGATTAAAAAGTGCCGGAAAAAGGAGTCTTTCAACCACCATTTTAGTTGAACTGGACATTGACTATATCTGTCCTGGGCCACAGCATGAGCCCCAAACCTGCATGACCCACAGATTTAAAAAGTGCCTGAAAAAGGAGTCTTTCAACCACCATTTTCGTTAAACTGGACATTGACTATACCTGTTCTGTACCGCAGTATGACCATTAAACCTGTCTGACTCACAGATTAAAAAGTGCCTGAAAAAAGAGTCTGTGAACCATCATTCTAGTTGAATTGGACATTGACTATACCTGTTGTGTGCCACAATATGACCATTAAATCTGTCTGACACCCAGATTTAAAAAGTGCCAGAAAAAGGAGTCTTTCAACCACCATTTTAGTTAAAATGGACATTGACTATACCTGTTCTATACCAAAGTATGACCATTAGACCTGCCTGACCCACAGATTAAAAATTGCCGGAAAAAGGAGTTTTTCAACCAACATTTTAGTTGAACTGGACATTGACTATGCCTGTCCTGGACCACAGTATGACCATTAAACCTGTCTGACCCCCAGATTTAAAAAGTGCTGGAAAAAGGAATCTTTCAACCACAATTTTAGTTAAACTGGATATTGACTATACCTGTCCTGGGTAACCTACATTTGTTCAAGTCTCCCTGTACCTCCCTTGTAAATTCAGAGGAATATTTGTATCAGCTATTTTGTACATGCCAGTTTTTTTAATAGTTTAATTCTAGAAAAACACATTTTTAAATAGGATGGAATTCCACCACGTCTTTGTTTCTCTTTTTTTTAATTGTATTAAATGGGTTTGTCTCACTACAGGGATTGCTAGCTATTTTAAAGATCTTGCAAAAACAAGTCATTTTGCAATATGTGTCCATTAACAATGTCCTACCTATTCCTGTTTTTGACAGCACCATCACCCTTGAGCCACTTTTGACAATTGTGAAGAACAAATGTCTGTTAAAAAACACATTTTTTAGAATAGGACCTGTAGTATAGCTGCATTTCACAGCATTCGATGGATAGAAAGGCTCCGTGTCCGCATCTGTGTCTGTCTCCTCTCCGTCTTGGGGGGCCTGATTTTCAGAGTGTCC
>JAODAL010047758.1:0-29608 GCA_025379985.1 Phyllomedusa bahiana | reverse complement strand
TTTGTAATGGCGCGGGGGCTATGGGGGTAATGGGGGGCCCCCGCTTGGGGTGTTTGGGGGCGCGCTATGGGGTGTTTTGGGGGGCCCCCGCTATGGGGTGTAAGGGGGGGCCCGTGCTAGGGGGGAACCCCCCTAGTGTTAGGGGGGCCGCCCTATGGGGTTAAGGGGGCCGCTGATGGGGTGTAATGGGGGGCCGCCGCTATGGGGTGTAATGGGCGCGTGTATGGGGGGTAATGGGGGGCCCCCGCTAGGGGTGAATGGGGGGCCCCCCCCCCCTTAGGGGTGTAAGGGGGGCCGGCTTGGGGGTTTGTAATGGGCGGGGCCGCTATGGGGTGAAAATGGGGGGCGCGCTATGGGGTGTAAGGGCGGGGCCCCCTGCTTGGGGGGAAAGGGGCGCGCGTAGGGGGTGTAATGGGCGGCCGTGCTTTGGGTTTGTATGGCGCCGCTGCTTTGGGTTTTTTATGGGCGGCCGTGTTGGGGTAATGGGGCGCGCTGCTTGGGGTTTTTTGGGGGGCCGCTGTTTGGGGGTTTGTAAGGGGGGGCCGCCTGTATGGGGTTGAAATGGGCGGGCTGCGCTTGGGGTTTTTTAATGGGGGCCGCTGCTTTGGGGTTTTATGGGCGGCCCGTATGGGGTGAAATGGGGGGCGCTGCTTGGGTTTTGTAATGGGGGGCCGCTGCTAGGGGGGTGTTTTTGGGGGGGCCGCGCTAGGGGGTGAAATGGGGGCGCTGCTTTGGGGGTTTTAATGGGCGCCGCTGCTATGGGGTTGTAAGGGGGGGCCCCGCTTTGGGGTGTAATGGGGGCCGGCTATGGGGTTGAAAGGGGGCGGCCCTGCTTGGGTTTTTAAATGGGGCCCCCTCAGGGGAACGCCCTGTTGGGGTGAAATGGGGGGGCCCCCTGCTATGGGGTGTAAGGGCGGGTGCATGGGGTGTAATGGGGGCCGTGCATGGGGGTTTGTAATGGGCGCCCCCGTAGGGGGTTTAATGGGGGCCGCTGCTAGGGTTTTGTAATGGGGGCCGTTTGCTATGGGGTGTAATGGGGGCCGGCTTGGGGTGAAAATTGGGCGCCGCTGCTAGGGGTGTATGGGGGGGTGTATGGGGTGTAAGGGGGGGCCCGCTTTTTGGGGTGAAATGGGCCCCCGCTGCGGGGGGGTTTGTAATGGCGGGCTGCATGGGTGAAATTTGGGGGGCCGCGCTAGGGGTGAAATGGGCGGGGGTTTTAGGGGGGAGGTTTGTAAGGGGCCGGCAGCTGCTTGGTGTAAGGGCGGGCGGTAGGGGTGTAATGGGGGGCCGCTTTTTGGGGGTTTGTTTGGGGGGGGCCCGTAGGGGGTTTTTAAATGGGGGCCGCTGTATGGGTGTAATGGGGGGCGCCGTATGGGGTGTAATGGGCGCCGCGCTAGGGGGGGTTGTAAAGGGCCCGCTGGTATGGGGTGTAGGGGGGGGGGGGGGGGGGGGGGGGGGGGGGGGGGGGGGGGGGGGGGGGGGGGGGGGGGGGGGGGGGGGGGGGGGGGGGGGGGGGGGGGGGGGGGGGGGGGGGGGGGGGGGGGGGGGGGGGCGGGGGGGGGGGGGGGGGGGGGGGGGGGGGGGGGGGGGGGGGGGGGGGGGGGGGGGGGGGGGGGGGGGGGGGGGGGGCGGGGGGGGGGGGGGGGGGGGGGGGGGGGGGGGGGGGGGGGGGGGGGGGGGGGGGGGGGGTGGGGGGGGGGGGGGGGGGGGGGGGGGGGGGGGGGGGGGGGGGGGGGGGGGGGGGGGGGGGAAAAAAAAAAAAACAACAAAAAAAAAAAACCACAAAAAAAAAAAAAAACAAAAAAAAAAAAAAAAAAAAAAAAAAAAAAAAAAAAAAAAAAAAAAAAAAAAAAAAAAAATGGGCGGCCCGTTGGGGTGGGGGGGGTTTTGGGTGAAGGGGCGGGTTTTTGAAAAAAACCCCGTTGGGGGGGTAAGGGTCCCGTTTGGGGAAAAAGGGGGGCCGGTTGTTTTTATGGGCGGACGTGCTTTGTGGTGTAATGGGCGCCGCTGCTATGGGGTGTAATGGGGGGCCGCTGCTATGGGGTGTAATGGGCGCCGCTGCTATGGGGTGTAATGGGCGGCCGCCGCTATGGGGTGTAATGGGCGCCGCTGCTATGGGGTGTAATGGGCGCCGCTGCTATGGGGGGGTTAAGGGGCGACGCTGCTATGGGGTGTAATGGGCGCCGCTGCTATGTGGTGTAATGGGCGGCTGCTGCTATGGGGTGTAATGGGCGGCCGCTGCTATGGGGTGTAATGGGCGCCGCTGCTATGGGGTGTAATGGGCGCCGCTGCTATGGGGTGTAATGGGCGCCGCTGCTATGTGGTGTAATGGGCGCCGCCGCTATGGGGTGTAATGGGCGGCCGCTGCTATGGGGTGTAATGGGCGGCCGCTGCTATGTGGTGTAATGGGCGCCGCTGCTATGTGGTGTAATGGGCGGCCGCTGCTATGGGGTGTAATGGGCGGCCGCTGCTATGGGGTGTAATGGGCGGCCGCTGCTATGGGGTGTAATGGGCGGCCGCTGCTATGGGGTGTAATGGGCGGCCGCTGCTATGTGGTGTAATGGGGGGCCGCTGCTATGGGGTGTAATGGGGCGGCTGTGCTATGTGGTGAAATTTGGGCGCCGCCGCTATGGGGTGTAATGGGCGGCCGCTGCTATGGGGTGTAATGGGCGCTGCTGCTATGGGGTGTAATGGGCGGCCGCTGCTATGGGGTGTAATGGGCGGCCGCTGCTATGGGGTGTAATGGGCGCCGCTGCTATGGGGTGTAATGGGCGGCCGCTGCTATGGGGTGTAATGGGCGCCGCCGCTATGTGGTGTAAGTTGGGCCGCTGCTAGGGGGTTTTAAAGGGGCGGCCCCGCTATGGGTGTAATGGCACGTTCTATGGGGTGTAATGGGGGCCGCTGTTTGGTGTAAGGGGGGCCGCTGTTGGGTGTAATGGGCGGCCGGCTATGGGTGTAAGGGGCGGCAGGGGTTTGTATGTGGTGTAATGGGCGCCGCTGCTATGGGGTGTAATGGGCGCCGCTGCTATGGGGTGGAAGGGGGGGCGCTGCTTGGGGTGTTATGGGGGGCCGCTGCTATGGGGTTAAATGGGGGGGCCGGGTTAGGGGGTTAAATGGGCGGCCGCTGCTATGGGGTGAAATGGGCCCCGTTTCTATGGGGTGTAAGGGGGGCCGCTGCTTGGGTGGAATGGCCGCCGCTGCTATGGGGTGTAATGGGCGGCCGCCGCTATGGGGTGTAATGGGCGGCCGCCGCTAGGGGTGAAAAAGGGGGCCGCTGTTGGGTGAAAATGGGCCCCGCTGTATGTGGGTAAGGGGCGGCCCTCTAAAGGGGGTTAAAGGGCCCCCCTTTTGGGGATGGGCGGCCGTGCAAGGGGTGTAATGGGCGCCGCTGCTATGGGGTGTAATTGGGGGCCCTGCTTGGGGGTTAAAGGGCGCCCCCGCTTGGGGTGAATGGGCGGCCGCTGCTTTTTGGGGGGAAAGGGGGCCCCGCCGCTATGGGGGTAATGGGGGCCCGCCCGCTATGGGGTGTAAGGGGCGGCCCCCGCTATGGGTGTAATGGGCGGCCGCTTTTGGGGGTGTAATGGGGGGGGCGCGCTATGGGTTAAATGGGCGCCGCGCTAGGGGGTGTAATGGGGCCCCGTGTTGGGGGTGAAATGGGCGGCCCCCCCGCATGGGGGTGTAATGGGGGCCCTGTTGGGGTGTAATGGGCGCCGCCGCTATGGGGTGTAATGGGGGGCCCCCGCAAAGGGGTGTAATGGGGGGCCGTTTGCAAAGGGGTGAAATGGGCGCGCGTTTTGGGTGGTGTAATGGGGGCCCCCGGCTTTGGGGGGTTTGAAATGGGCCCCCGCTGCAATGTGGTTTAATGGGGGGCCGCTGCTATGGGTTTTAATGGGGGCGCTCCCCAAAGGGGTGTAATGGGCCCCCGCTGCTAGGGGGTTTGGTAATGGGCCCCGCGCTTTGGGTGTAAGGGGGGGCCCCTTCAAATTGGTTTTTTAATGGGGGGCCCCCTCCCTTTTGGGGGGTTGTAATGGGCGGCCCCCTGCTATGGGGTGGAATGGGTTCCCGGGTTTGCGGGTGGGGTGTAAATGGGGGCCCCCGGCTTTTGGGGTGTAAGGGGGGTCCCCCGCTATGGGGTGAAATTTGGGGGCCGCTGCTATGGGGGGGCCCCCCCCCCCGGGGTTTTAATGGGGGCCCCCTGCAAATTGGGGGAAAAGGGGCGGGCCCGCTAATGGGGTTGAAATTTGGGGGCCCCCGCTAGGGGGTTTGAAATGGGGGGCCCGTTTTGCTTTTTGGGGTTTTAAGGGGGCGGGCCGCTGCTATGTGGTGAAAATGGGCGGCCGCTGCTATGGGTGAAAATTGGGGGGGGCCCCGGCTGCAAAGGGTGAAAAGGGGCCGGCCCCCTTCTATGTGGGTAAGGGGGGGCCCCCCGGTAGGGGGTTTGAAAATGGGGGGGCCAGCTGCTTTGGGGAGAAATTTTTATGGGGGGGGCCCGGCTGCTATGGGGTGTAAGGGGGGGGCCGCCGCTTTTGGGGTGAAATTTGGGCGTCCGGCTATGGGGTTTTTAATGGGCCCCGCTTTATGGGGTTTAATGGGCGCCCCCGCAAATTGGTTTTTAATGGGGGGCCCCCCGCTTGGGGTTTTAAGGGGGCGGCCGCGTTTTTGGGGGGTGTAATGGGGGGCCCCCTGCTATGGGGTGAAATTGGGGGGGCCCCGCTTTTTTGGGGTGTAATGGGCCCCGTGCTATGGGGTTTGGGAGGGGGCCCTCCGCAATGGGGTGAAATGGGGGCCCTGCAAGGGGGTTTAAATGGCGCCGCTGCTAGGGGGTTTTGAAATGGGCGACGTTGTATGGGGTTTGGGGGGGTTAGGGGTAAAAGGGGCCGCCGTTTGCTAGGGGGTTGGAAAGGGGCGGCCCGGGAATGGGGAAAAAAGGGCCCGCCTTTTCGGGGGCTTTGGGTTTTAATTTTTCCCTTGTTGCCAAAAAATTTGGGGGTTCCTGGGGAGTCTTTGTTAAATGCGGGGGCTTTTGTGCAGGCTCCCCGGGCCCCCTCAAAACCGGCGGACTTTTGGGCTGATAGTTTTAAAAATTAAACAGGGGAAACTGTGACAAAAAAGGCTTAATTGCCTTTCAGAAAAAAAATATTGAGGTTCCGGGGTTTTGGCAAACCTTTTAAACCGCGAAAGAAAATTTTCCCAAACGGGAAAAGGTTTCCCGGGCCCCGGGAAAAAAAAGCTTTTAAAAGAAGTGGGGGCTTTAAAGGGGGGGCCGCAACCCCAAAATTTCCGGGTTTTGGTTTTGGAATTTCAGCAGGGGGGGGCCCCCCTTCTGCCACGAGGAAAACCTACTAGAGAATCTTGGCATGGTTTTAATTTGGGTTAAAGGGGTTGTTCACAACAAATAAAGATATTTTTCCCCTCTTGTATGGGCTTATCAGCTCCACCCTTGGGTTTTTTCCCCCTATGGGCTAACAGACCTGTGTGTTCCTCCTGATGGGCCCTGCCGCACTGGTTTTCCCCCTTGGTTTTTATAGGCTAATTAAAAAGAACCCTGTGTGATCTCCCTGAAAGGCTCCCAGCACTGGTCACAAAAGGCTACAGACCTGTGGGGTTCTTCCTAAAATAGACCTGCCAAAACCCGCCTGGGCCCTTTTATAGGTTTCAGACCCTTTAAAACCTGTTTTTATGATGGCCCTCCCAGCATTGGTTCCCCCTTTTTTTAAGCTACAAAAAAAGACCTGTTGATTCCCCCTGAAGGCTGGGGGCACTGGTTTTTATAGCTACGGGCCCTTTTTTGGGGGAGATTTCCAATCTTTTTCCCCTTATAGGCTGCCAGAAATGGTCCTAAAAGCTACAGCCCCTTGTGTTTCTCCCCTGAAGGCCCCCGGGGCCAAGCAACCCCTGGTTTTGGCCCCCTTTTGCAAACCCAGACCTGTTTTTATCCTCCTGTTAGGCTGCCAAGCATTGGGTTGCCTTTTTAAGGGCTACAGACCTGTTGTGATCTTTTCCTGATAGGCCCCCTAGGCTTTTTGGTTTTTCCTATAGCTACAGGACCTGTGTGAAATTTTCCCCTGAAAAGGCGCCAGCACTGGTCCTATAGCTCCAGACCTGTGTGACCCTCCCCTTTAAGGCTGCCGAAAGGTTTGTAAGTTTTTTTTGGACCTGGTTTCCCTTTGAGGTGATCTCTCCTGTGGGGCCTTGGCCAAAAGCAAACCTTGGTTTCCCAAACCTATCACCCCCTTAAAAACCCTTGAACCCCTGGGGTGACCCTTTTTTTCTGATGGGGAAAATTTTCCCCAAGGCCAAACCTGGTTGGCGTTTTAAGGGCTAAACAAAACCTGTTTTATCTCTCCTTTGATAGGTTTTCCCAGCACGGGTTTGCTATAGCTACGGGCCCGGGTTTTTGGTACTCCCAGGGCCTCATGTGAAAGCCCAAATTTAAACCCGCCCCATTAACAAGGAAAATCAGGAAATTAAAAAAAGGGTGAGATAAATTCAATTTAGTGGGGGGAAAAACCCCCCTTTAAAGGCGACTTATGCGCGGGCGGGCCCCCCCCATTTTGGGGCCCCTCTTCTCTGATGAAAGGGGGCCCTCCGATTTGGGGTCTAAAAGTGCAGCCTACATTTTCCCCCTTTGCGGCGGTTGGGAAAGGGCCCTCTAGCCCCAAAACTCGCCCCGGCCCCTTGATCCCTTTCTGGGGGCCCAAGCATGTGCCTTACTGATCCCAACACTTTTCTGTCCTGCTCTCTGCTGTGGCTGAGAGCCAGGGGTTACCCACTTCGATTCCCCCTCCTGCAGTCTATACACCAGGCACCCTCAAACGGGCCCCCCCCCAGCTGTTGGGAAACTAAACTCCCATCTTTCCCAATTTTAAAGAGTATAAAAATGCATTAAAGGGAAAGTTGTATTTTTCCCAACAGCTGGAGGGCCGCAGGTTGAGGATGCCTGCTATACAGAGATCTATGGAAATGGGAGGGGGAGGAAAATTTTTTTAAATTTGCTGCACAGGGGAGACACAATCGCGTGGCTCGCTATAGTATATAACTTTTATGGCCCCCAAGTGATAAGGGGCATACTCAGAGGCAAGAGAACTGGACCCATGAGCGGGAATAACAAGTTGGTAGCTGTCCGCCATCTTTTCTGCTGTATGGCACAATTATCCATAGACTTCATTACTGCTCCTTCTGCTGCTGCTTCCTAATATCATACAAGCTGCTGCATCATAGTCAATCCCCACTCACTAAGTCAGGGACAACTAGAAGGTAGAAATGGGTTCTGCAGAGGGAGAGAGGGTCTGCAGAGGGAGAGGAGGTTCTGCAGAGAGAGCGGGGGTCTTGCAGAGGGTAAGAGGGGGGTCTGCAGGAGGGAAGAGGAGGGTCTTGCAGAGGGAGAGGGGGTCTGGCGAGGGCAGAGGGGGTTGCAGCGGGGAGGAAGAGGGTCTGCAGTGGGAAGAGGGGGTCTGCAGAGGGAGAGGGGGTCCTTGCAGAGGGAAGAGAGGTGAGGGTCTGCAGAGGGGAGAGTGGGTCTGCGAGGGAGTGGGGGGTCTGCAGAGGGGAGAGGGGGCTTGCAGCGGGAGAGGAGGTCTGCAGAGGGGGGGAGAGGGGGTCCTGCAGAGGGAGAGGGGGGTTCTGCAGAGGGAGGGAGGGGGTCTGCAGAGGGTAGAGGAGCGGTCTGCAGAGGGAGGAGGGGGTCTGCAGGGGGAGGAGAGGGCCTGCAGAGGGAGAGAGGGGTGCAGAGAGGGGAGGGGGTCTGCAGAGGGGAGAGAGGGGGGGCTACAGAGGTGAGAGAGGGTCTGAGCAGAGGGTGGAGGAGGTAGGGGGGTCTGCAGAGGGAGTGAGGGGCTGCAGAGGGGAGAAAGGGTCTTGCAGAGGGAAGAGGGGGTCTGCAGGAGGGAGAGAGGGGTGTGCCAGAGGAGAGGGGGGGGTGCTGCAGAGGGGAGAGGGGGGTGTGCAAGAGAGGAGAGAGGGGTTGCTGAGGAGTAAGATGGGGTGTGCAGAGGGAGAGAGGGTGTGTGAGAGGGAGAGGAGTTCTGCAGAGGAGAGGGGCTCTGCAGGGGGAGAGATAGGGGGTCGTGGCAGTGGAAGATGGGGTCTGGCATAGGGAGAGGAGAGGGGTGTCTGCAGAGGGAGTGGGGGTGTGCAGGGGAGAGGGGGTCTGGAGGGGAGAGATAGGGGGTCTGCAAGGGGAAGGGGGGGGGGTTGTGCAGAGGGAGAGAGTGAGGGTGTGCAGAGGGAGAGGAAGGTCTGCAGAGGGACTGTGGAGGAGGGGAGAGGGGGTCTGGAGGGAGAGGGGGTCTGCAAGAGAGTGGGAGAGGGGTGTTGCAGAGGGAGAGGAGTTCTGCAGAGGGAGAGGGGGGCTGCCAGTGGGAGAGGGGGTCGCAGAGGGAGATGGGGTCTGCAGTGGGTGAGGAGGGTCTGCAGAGGGGAGGATGGGGTCTGCAGAGGGAGAGAGGGGGGGGTCTCAGGGGAGTTGGGGTGGGGGGGTCTGCAGAGGGAGAGGAGGGGGTCAGCAGAGGGGTTGGGGTCTGCAGGGGGAGAGATAGGGGGTCTGCAGGAGGAGAGATGGGGGTCTGGAGGGAGATGGGGTATGCAGAGGGAGAGGGGGAGATGTGCAGAGGGTGAGAGGGGGTGTGCAGAGAGGAGGAGGGGGCTCTGCAGAGGGAGATGGGGTCTGCAGAGGGAGAGGGGGGCAGAGGGGAGAGGGGGGGTCTGCCGAGGGAGAGAGGGGGTGTGCAGAGGGGAAAGAGGGGGTTGATTGCAGAGGGAGGAGGGGCGGTGTGCAGTGGGAGATGGGGTCTGCAGACGGGAAGTGGGTGGGCTGTGCAAAAGGGAGATAGGGGGTCTGCAGGGGGAGAGATAGGGGGTCTGGAGGAGTGGGGTCTGCAGAGGGAGTGGGTGGTCTGAAGAGGGAGAGGCGGTGTGCAGAGGGAGAGGGGGTGTGCAGAGGGAGAGCGGGTCTGCAGAGGGAGATGGGGTCTGCAGAGGGAGAGAGGGTCTGCAGAGGAAGATGGGGTGTGCAGAGGGAGATGGGGTCTGCAGAGGAAGATGGGGTGTGCCGAGGGAGAGGGGGTCTGCAGAGGGAGAGGGGGTGTGCAGAGCGAGAAAGAGGGGGTGTGCTGAGGGAGGAGGGGGGTTGCAAGAGGGGAGGAGGGGGTCTGCAGGAGCGAGGGGAGATGAGGGGGCTGCAGAGGGAGAGGAAGAGGGGGTCTTGCAGAGGGAGATGGGGTCTGCAGAGGAGAGAGGGTCTGCTGAGGAAGATGGGGGTGACAGAGGGAGTTGGGGTTCTGCAGAGGAAGAGGGGGTCTGCTGGGAAGATGGGGTCGCAGAGGGAGAGGAGGTCTGCAGAGGGATGAGGGGGTATGCAGAGCGATGATGAGAGGGTTTCTGCAGGAGGGAGAGGGGGTGTTGCATGAGGGAGAAAAGGGAAAGAAAGGGGTCTTGCTGCTGAGGGGAGAGAGGGTCTGCAGAGGGAGATGGGGTCTGCAGGGGGAGAGGGGGTCTGCAGGGGGAGAGATAGGAGGTCTGCAGGGGGAGAGATAGGGGGTCTGCAGGGTGAGAGGGGAGTGAGGGTCTGCAGAGGAGAGAGGGGGGTTAAGTTGCAGAGGGAGAAAAGAAAGAAATGGGTTGCAGAGGGAGAGGGGTGTCTGCAGAGGGAGAGGGGGGTGTCTGCAAGAGGGAGAGAGGGTCTGCAGAGGGAAGTGAGGGGGTGGTGCAGAGGTGAGTTGGGGTCTGCTGAGGGAGAGGGTGGTCTGCAGAGAGGAGAGGGGGGTGGGTGCAGAGGGAGATTGGGGTATGCAGCAGAGGGAGATGGGGTCTGGCAGTTGGGGAGAGGGGGGTTGGCTGAGGGGACAGGAGGATGTGGGGTGTCTCTGCAGACTGAAGAGGGGAGGGTGTGCAGAGGGCAGAGAGAGGGTGGGGTCGTGCAGAGGGAGAGGGGGGGTCTGCAGAGGGAGATGGGGTCTGCAGAGGGAGGATTCGGGTCTGGCGAGGGTAGAGGGGGGTGTGCAGAGGGAGAGAGGGGGGTGGTCTGCAGGAGGGAGAGGGGGGGTCTGCAGAGGGTAGATGGGGTCTGGCGAGCAGGAGCGTTGGGTTGCAGGGAGGGAGAGAGGGTCTTGCAGAGGGAGTGGAGGTCTGCAGAGTAGGGAGAGGGGTCTGCAAGAGGGAGGATGGGGTTGCAGAGGAGAGGGGGTCTGAAGAGGGGAGAGGGGTCTGAGAGGGAGTGGGGGTCTGCAGAGGAGAGATGGGGGTCTGCAGAGGGAGAGGAGGTCCTGCATAGGGAGAGAGGGTCTGCAGAGGGAGGAGAGCGGAGAGTCGGCAGCTGGGGAGAGGAGGTCTGCAGGGGAGAGATAGGGGGTCTGCAGGGGGAGAGAGGGTCTGCAGGGGGAGAGAGGGGGTCTGCAGAGGGAGAGGGGGGTGTGCTGAGGGAGATGGGGTCTGCAGAGGGAGATGGGGTCTGCAGAGGGAGATGGGGTCTGCAGAGGGAGAGGGGGTGTGCAGAGGGGGTATGAGAGGGGGTGTGCAGAGGGAGATGGGGTCTGCAGAGGGAGAGGGGGTCTGCAGAGGGAGAGGGGGTCTGCAGAGGGAGAGGGGGTCTGCAGAGGGAAGGGAAGAGGAGGGTCCTGCAGAGGGAGAGGGGGGTTCTCTGCAGAGGGAGAAAGATGGGGTCTGCAGAGGGAGAGGAGGTCTGCAGGAGGGATGGAGAGGGTCTGCAGAGGAGAGGGGGTCCTGCCGAGGGAGGAGGGGGTGTGCAGAGGGAGAGGGGGTGTGCAGTGGGAGAGGGTGTGCAGAGGGAGAGGGGGTCTGCAGAGGGAGAGGAGGTCTGCAGATGGGGAGTGAGGGGGTATGCAGAGGGGGGAGGGGGTCTGCAAGAGGGAGTGGAGGGTCTATGAAGGAGGGAGAGGAGGGTCTGGCCAGTAGGGAGGAGGGTTGCAGAGGGAGATGGGGGTCTGCCAGAGGGAGATGGGGTCTTTGCAGGGGAGATAAGATGGGGTCTGCAGAGCGGAGAGGGGGTTCTGCAGAGGGAGGTGAGAGGAGTCTGCAGAGGGGTAGGGGGTTATGCAGAGGGAGAGATATGGGGTCTGAAGAGGGAGAGGTGGATGGGGTTGCAGAGGGAGAGGGGGTCTGCAGAGGGAGAGATAGGGGGTCTGCAGAGGGAGAGATAGGGGGTCTGCAGGGGGAGAGGGGGTCTGCAGGGGGAGAGGAGGTCATGCCCAAGGGAGGGAGAGAGGGTATGCAGGGGGAGAGATGGGGGGTCTGCAGGGGGGGAGATAGGAGGTCTGTAGGGGGAGAGGAGGGTCTGCAGAGGTAGAAGAAGGGTCTGCTGAGGGAGTGGGGTCTCTGCAAGGGAGAGGGGGAGTCTGCAGAGGGGAGAGGGGGGGTCTGCAGAGGGAGATGGGGTCTGCAGAGGGAGATGGGGTCTGCAGAGGGAGAGGGGGTCTGCAGAGGGAGAGGAGGTCTGCAGAGGGAGAGGAGGTCTGCAGAGGGAGAGGGGGACTGCAGAGGGAGAGGGGGTCTGCAGAGGGAGAGGGGGTCTGCAGAGGGAGAGTGGGTCTGCAGAGGGAGAGGAGGTCTGCAGACGGAGAGTGGGGTCTGCAGAGGGAGATGGGGTCCTGCAGAGGAGTAGAGGGGGTTCTGCAGGTGTGAGGGGTAGTGCGAGGGAGTGAGGGGAGTCTGCAGATGGGAAGGAGAGGGGGTCTGCAGAGGGAGAGGAGGTATGCAGAGGGAGAGGGCGGTCTGCAGAGGGCGATGGGGTCTGCAGAGGGAGAGGGGGTCTGCAGAGGGAGAGATAGGGGGTCTGCAGAGAGGAGATGGGGTCTTGCTGAGGGGAGAGGGGAGGGTCTGCGAGGGAGGAAGGGTCTGCAGGAGGGGAGAAGGGGGTTACTGCGAGGGAGATGGGGTCTGCAGAGGGAGAGGGGGTCTGCAGAGGGAGAGGGGGTCTGCAGAGGGAGAGAGGGTCTGCAGAGGGAGAGGGGGTCTGCAGAGGGAGATGGGGTCTGCAGAGGGAGAGGAGGTCTGAAGCGGGAGAGAGGGTGTGCAGAGGGAGAGGGGGTCTGCAGAGGGAGAGGAGGTCTGCAGAGGGAAGGGAGGAGGGTCGCAGAGGGGAGGAGGTCTGCAGAGGGAGGAAAGAGGGTCTGCAGAGGGAGAAGGGGGGGTGTGCAGAGAGAGGGTGTTGGAGGGTCTTGCTGAGGGGAGAGGAGGATCTGCAGAGGGGAGAAGAGGGTCTGCAGAGGGAGAACGAGGGGGTCGGTGTGTGAGCTGCTCATAAAAGCAGAATACAGGTGGCATCGTGGTTAGGTATGTCAGCCTTCATCATTTCCACATGACTGCTTATCCTGAATGGTTTTATACACAGTGGGCGACAGGTATGTCTGGTTTCCTTTCAGCCTAAATTCTGGTGCAGCCGTGTTCTCTCGATGTGTGAGCAGGAGCACTCTACAATCAGGTGCATTTGGTGGCGCCCGCGGCACTTTGTAATGCGCCCAGGATGTGGGGATGTTCTGGGGGCGTCGCACCACAACCGTATGACTCTACACATTTGTGACGGGAGGACGGCAATTCCAGGCGCATTACTGCTGGGACAGGAAGACCAAGGTACAAGGGGTTTACCTGAGCCAGAGGCGTCATAGTGGAGCTAGAAAGCGCCAAGATCTGTGACCAGCAGGAGAACAGGTCCGGACAGTCAGGTGCATTCTACACTGGTTTAAAGCGATTTAGAACTGGTGTCTATGCGCCTGGATCATTCATGTCGCCCATAGTGTTTGGATACCTGCAAACTGTAGGTAATGGATGCAGGTGTTCAGCTGAGACGTAAATAGCAATTGCATCCAGTCTGGGCAATGCTCTGTGAGCTAAATACTTCCCTGGCGTCTGTTCTTATCTCTCGGGTAATGTGTAACAATGTATCATTCAATGTATCATTCTGGAGTTTACATTGTTCAGAGCTTTGATCCCAACGGAAACATATTGTATCCACTTCGGCCTAAGAGAAGTAAGTAAAATTTATGGGGTTTTGCCAGATTGTAATCGTTGACGTATTTAATTCAGTTTCTAAATAATATGTGATTACAAAAAATAGTGAAGCCTGTGTGAGCTACTGCTCTTGCTCAGTCACCCTTAGTTTCCTGGCACTTTTAATTTAGGACACGACCGAGGAGTGAGACTGGCGCGCTTGCGTGTTTGCACTTCTTATATGATGAAGGGAACATGAAGAGAGTCTGCAAAAGGGGCTGGGGAGAAAATGCAGTGTATGAGGCTGTCTGCTGTATAGAGAATCCAATGGTTGTAATGTTATTATTTGAGTAAACTTTAGAGGACTGACCTCTATGCTCCCGGATCAGACCTGGTTCCCACCACACAAGTCACTTCAAAAATACCCAATAAGCAGCAGATCTAGCATTCGGGCCTGTGGAGGAAGGAACGAGGTTTCCTCGCCTTCTAGATGCTGATTTTTTACTCCAGATATTTGCAACAAATTACAGAAATTTTGCCCCTCAGACTTACAATGTCGTCCACAAGATCCTTCATCCCTCGTATCAGCAGCAGGAAAAGCAGGGGCAGCATGATAGCGAACCAGGGCAGCGTAGAGATCACAGGAACAGCCTGGAGCAATGAGAGAAATGTGCAATGTGACTTTATTCTTATAGATCTTCTAAGTGACTGTTCTAGGAGGCGCAGCCGCAGTGTGAGCAGACACCTGTCAGCCTGAAAACTGCAGAAAACCCTTTAGGTGAAGACACCACACGCCCCACAGCAGGTACGGTGCAGCTCTGCCTCTTTCCTTTGTAGTCACTTCTGTGCTGGATTTATGAGCTGCGCGGTTATTAGAAACCGACCATGAGTATCTGCGCATGCCGCATCTAATGCCTTCTTAGGATGCATATACACTGAATCAGTGTTTAGCTTAAAGGGTTTCTCCATGGAAAACATTCTCATAGAGGCTTTTTTTGAGAGGGGGGGGTGGAGGAAAGGAGGGGATGGAGAAAAAAAAGAAAAATGGTTATTTGACTAAGTACCAAAACAGTACAGAGGAGGGAGTAGTAGAGAATGACAAACATTTGGGGTTGAAACACTGGCATCACAAGTGAGGTGTGTGTGATTACTATAGGGCACAGTGGACAGGAGTTTAGAATGAAACACTTTCTGGGGTTGTGAAATCACTCGACTCAGCAGTGAGTGTGTGTGATTACTATGAGTACAGCAGGACGGGAGTAGATTGACATACCGGGGGTTGATGAACACACGCTCAGCTGTTGAAGTGTGTTGTGATTACTAAGGAACAGTGGAGGGGAGTAGGAATGACAACTATATTGGGTTGAAACACTCGTCAGCTGTGCGAAGAATGTGTGTGATTACGAAGGATTACAAGAGGACGGGTAGTAGAATGACATCGACCAGGGGTTGTTGATAACAACTCCTGTACATCAGCAGTGTGTGTGTGTTGTGATTACTTATGGAATGTACAGAGGACAGGCAGTAGATTGGACAAGCACCTGGGGTTAGGTTGAACACTCACTCAGACAGTGAGAGTGTAGTGTGATTCATATCCTAAAGGGAGCAAGAGGCATATCGGGATTTAAGAATGCACAACAATCTGGGGTCTGAAACACTCGCTCAGCAGTGCGTGTGTGTGAATTTTATAAGGCGGCATCAGAGGACGGAGTTCGAATGACAACATCTGGGGTGGTTGAAATACACTAGGCTCAGACAGTGGTGAGTGAGTGTTGTGTAATTACTAAGGGTACGAGAAAACGGGGAGTAGAATGACAAGCACCTGGGGTTGAACACATGCTCAAGCAGGTGAATGTGTTGAGTACTAAGGAGTACAGTGGCTGGAGGAGCAGAATGTCAGGCACCTGGGGGTTGAACACTTTGCTCAGCGTGATTGTGTGTGATTACAAAGGAGTACAGGAGGATGGGAGAGCTGATTGCCAGCACCTGGGGTTGAGTACACCTTGCTCAGCAGGACGTGTGTGTGTTTACTAATGTGTACAGGAGTGATAATGACAGCTCCTGGGCGTTGAACACTCAGTCAGTTCAGTGTGTGTGTTTACTAATGTGTACAGAGGTCTGGAGTAGAATGATGGTGCTGGCGGTTGAGTAAGGGGGGCGCTTGGGAAAGGGGGCCGGGGTCTCATGAAACGTTGCGTGGATCGGGGGGGCAACATGATCAACACGATTGTAGGAACTGCGATTGGCTCAATTCCCCCTGTGGCGTTCTGGCGTACTTAATTCCATATCGGGAGGACTTTGAAAGATTAAGCGGAGTTGTTCTCGTGATTATTACTTTGTCTATAACTTGTTCGGTGTTTTTCGAAGACAATGCTTTATATGTTTGCTCTTTTTATATATTAAATAAGAAAGGAATAAAATCAATTGTATTTGCAAATATTTGCATTCTAGTGGTAAAGCTTCAACCAACTTTGTGAGGACTGTTTAGGCAGGTGGGGTCCTGCTCGTATGCTGTGGAGACACTGGGACAAGTAGTGCAATTTATAGGGTTATTATTTTGTGGGGTGCCTGGGGTTGAACACTTTCTCAGCAGTGAATGTGTGTGATTACTAAACAGTACAGAGGAGGGGTGGTAGGTATGTCTGCACTTGGGGTTGAACACTCGCCTCAGCAGTGCGGGTGTGATTACTAAGGAAGTACAGTTGGACAGGAAGTAGAATGACAGCACTTGGGGTTAACACTCGCTCAGCAGTGAGTGTGTGTGATTACCAAGGGACACAGAGGATAGAGAGTAGAAAGTCCAGACACCTGGGATGGTGAAATAGGTGAACACTTGCTCAGCAGTGAGGTGTGTGTGATTACTAAGGCAGGGATAGAGACTTAATGTAGCCTTACATGCTTGTGGGGGATTGCCCGGGTAATGCAGATCTCTTTTCATGAAGGGACAATTCACATAACATTTTGTATTGCATTAGTTGTTATTTCCTAGCACTGATGTGAAACTGGTCTAATGTTATTCCTCAGCATCTGCACTGAGTATCAGGATGTTCTGCAGCAGCTGCACTGAGTATCAGGATGTTATCGCCAGCATTCTGCAACTGGGTATTCAGGAGTTCTGTTCTGCAGCATCTGCATGTGTTTCAGGCTGTCTGCGAATCTGCACTGTGTATCTGGGATGTTCTGCAGCAGCTGCCCTGAGTATCAGGATGTTCTGCAGCATCTGCACTGAGTATCAGGATGTTCTGCAGCAGTGCTTGAGTCGATCAGGATTGTTCTGCATGCAGCTGCAATGAGTAATCCTGGATGTTCTGCAGCATCTGCACTGAGTATCAGGATGTTCTGCAGCATCTGCACTGAGTATCAGGATGTTCTGCAGCATCTGCACTGAGTATCAGGATGTTCTGCAGCAGCTGCACTGAGTATCAGGATGTTCTGCAGCAGCTGAGCGCAGGACACTCACACTCACCTGCAGGATAATTACAAACAGGAAGTAGAGGTTGGCGGCGCGGTGGAACTGCTCGAACAGGCTGAGAGGGATGAAGGTCAGGACGTTGTATTTGCTGGTCTGGATGCTGTTGTCCTGGAAGAAAAAATAGAGATTGAATTTTACCATTTCCCAGGAGAGCAGTTCAGGTGACTGAGGTGACAGGAGTGACCACGGGCGAGGCCAACCAGATCGCCAGCTGCAGCCTGCGGGCAGAGGACAGAGCTGCCCAGGAGACTGCTGGTCCAGTAAAGGAGCACTCCGGGTTATTTTCCCCTTAATTCGTTAGAAATTGCCCTTAGTTACACTATACTGCCAATAACTTTGGTCACCTGCAGCTGAATACAGGATTTCTAGTTGATGCAACAGTCATTAGAAATTGTTTTTAGCTAGACTGTAGACCCAGTAACCTTGCTTACCTGCAGCTGAATACAGGATTTCTGGCTGATGCAACAGTCTCTGTTAGGTCACATGACCTGCTCTCTGATTGGCTGATAGACTCTGTGCTTCTGATGCTGATAGGAAGTCTGTCTCTATACATTCCTATGAGACTGACTTTGAACCTCCCATAGGAATGTATAGAGAGATGCACTTACAGGTGACACAACCGTGCCGTGTATGGCAGCAACTCAGAGAGCAGGTCACATGACCCAGAAGCAGCAGTGAGAAATCCTGTATTCAGCTGCATGTCACTGTAACCAGGGGCCGCCGTGAGAATTCCTGTATCAGCTGCAGGTCACATGAGCCAGGGGCAGCAGTGAGAAATCCTGTATTCAGCTGCAGGGCACATGACCCAGGGGCAAACAGTTGAGAAATCCTGTAATTCTGCTTGCAGGTCACATAGCCAGGGGCACAGTGAGAAATCCTGTATTCAGCTGCAGGTCACATGACCCAGGAGCAGCAGTGAGGAACCCTTTATTCAGCTCCCAGGTCCACATGTCCCAGGGCAGCAGTGGGGAAATTTCCTGTATTCAGCTGCAGGTCACATAAACCCAGGGGCAGCAGTGGAAACCCTGTATTCCCAGCTGCAGGTCACTTTGACCCAGGGGCAGCAGTGGGAATCCTGTATTCAGCTGCAGGTCACATGTCCCAGGGGCAGCAGTGAGAAATCCTGTATTCAACTGCAGGTCACATGACCCAGGGCAGCAGTGAGAAATCCTGTATTCAGCTGCAGGTCACATGACCCAGGGGCAGCAGTGAGGAATCCTGTATTCAGCTGCAGGTCACATGACCCGGGGGCAGCAGTGAGAAAATCCTGTATTCAGCGGCAGGTCACATGACCCAGGGGCAGCAGTGAGGAATCCTGTATTCAGCTGCAGGTTGTGTTGCCCCCGGGGGCAGCGGTGAGAAATCTTGAATTTGGCTGCAGGTCACATGACCAGGGGCAGCATGGAAAATCCTGTATTCAGCGCAGGTCACATGACTCAATTGGAAGCAGTGAGAAATCCTGTATTCAGCTGAAGGTCTCATGACCCAGGGGCAGCAGTGAGAAATTCTGTATTCAGCTGCAGGTCACATGACCCAGGGCAGCAGTAAAGAAATCCTGTATTCAGCTGCAGGTCACACGGCCCAGGGGCAGCAGTGAGAAATCCTGTATTCAGCTGCAGGTCACACGGCCCAGGGGCAGCAGTGAGAAATCCTATATTCAGCTGCAGGTCACACGGCCCAGGGGCAGCAGTGAGAAATCCTGTATTCAGCTGCAGGTAAGCAAAACTACTTGTACTACTGTATACGTAGAAGCAATTTCTAATGGCTGTTGCACCAGTCAGATACCCTGTATGCAGCTGAAGGTCAACAGAATTACTGGTATCACTGTGCACCAAGGAGCAATTTCTAAAGGAACGAAAGGGAAAAAAATCCCGGAGTGTTTTTTTTTTTTAACAATTTCATTGCCCTGTGGAAAAACTGTGGTGGTTCCAAGGTATTTGTATCCCCGGCCTCTGCCTGTGGCCTCACTGTAACCAGTTACTAATGACAAATGACTTTCTGGTCTTATATCCATTGTACCTGGACATAAAGCTGGAAATGGTGGTTAAATGTACAAAAGCTTCACACCTCACGGGCAAGTATTCTACACCGTTTCTCTGTCTTATATATGAAGTGAAGTAGCTGTGAAATACCAGGCACAATCCTTTCACTTCCTTCAATGCAAGACGCTCTGTGCACTATAGATCTTTACATGATAGAAAATGTTTGAGGCAAAATTTCATGTAGCATGGTGGCTCAGTGGTCAGTATGGTGCATAATAGTGGCTCAGTGGTTAGAATAAAGCACAGTGACTCAGTGGTTAGTATAGTGCACCATGGTGTCTCAGTGGTTAGCACAGTGCTGCACTGTAGCTTTGCAGTTTGCATTCAGCACAGAGGTTCAGTAGTTAGCATGCAGTTTGGTGGTTTGCATGCAGCATGGTGGCTCAGTGGTTAGTATGAAACAAAATAGTGGCTCAGTGGTTAGCATGCGGTACAGTGGCTCAGTGCTTGGTATGGTGCAGCATAGTGTCTCAATGGTTAGCATTCAGCATAGTGGTTCAGTTGTTAGCATGCAGTTTAGTGGTTGGCATGCAGCATGCTGGGTCAGTGGTAAGTATGGTTCATAATGGTGGTTCAGTGGTTAGAATGCAGAATAGTGGCTCAGCCGCTCAGGGGTTAGCATGCAGCACGGTAGCTCAGTGGTTCATATGTTGCAGCATGTTTGCTCAGTGGTTAGTAAAGTGAGTAGTGGTTAGTAAACGGCAGCATTGTGGCTATGTGGTTAGCACAGTGAGTCAGTGGTTAGTAAGCTACAGCATGTTGGCTCAGTGGTTAGTAAGCTACAGCATGTTGGCCCAGTAGTTAGCACAGTGAGTCAGTGGTTAGTAAGCTACAGCATGTTGGCTCAGTGGTTAGCACAGTGAGTCAGTGGTTAGTAAGCTACAGCATGTTGGCTCAGTGGTTAGTAAGCTACAGCATGTTGGCTCAGTGGTTAGTAAGCTACAGCATGTTGGCTCAGTGATTAGCACAGTGAGTCAGTGGTTAGTAAGCTACAGCATGTTGGCTCAGTGATTAGCACAGTGAGTCAGTGGTTAGTAAGCTACAGCATGTTGGCTCAGTGGTTAGTAAACTACAGCATGTTGGCTCAGTAGTTAGCACAGTGAGTCAGTGGTTAGTAAGCTACAGCATGTTGGCTCAGTAGTTAGCACAGTGAGTCAGTGGTTAGTAAGCTACAGCATGTTGGCTCAGTAGTTAGCACTATTGCATCGCTGAGGTCCCAGTTTTGAATCAAACCAAATACAACGGTCCTCATCTACTATCACTGTCTAAAAATGCACCAGATTTATCACAGTGGCTCCTGCTGTTGGATCTTTAGACTTGTTTAGCTTTTTTAGGCAACTGTTTAGGGCACGGGTGTCAAACTGCGGCCCCCCAGCTGTTGGGAAACTACAACTCCCATCATGCATTTGTATAATCTATAACAGTGGGCATGATGGGAGTTGCCCACTGCCCAACAACTGGAGGGCCGCAGTTTGACACCCCTGGTTTAGGCAAACTTGGCTTACTTTCTGTTGCCACAATTTTGCTGCATTTTTGGCGCAGTGCGTCACCGCTTGGCCACGCCCCTTTCCACTTAATCACGCCCACTTTCCATTACGCCACACCCCAAATCGGAGAGGTGACAAAAACTGTCTAATGCGTCCTTGATAAATGTGTCTGGGACAAGCGACCCTTTTTTTGCTCATTCTAAGCCCCATTTCTGGTGCAACCCCCATGAAAAAACGGCAGCCCGATCACCCCCACCCCCCTTTCAGGGTCGTCTCCTTTTTCCTCTCATCTCCAAAAAAAATATATTAAATATTCATTTTTGGTTGGGAACCCCGATAAGGTAGAAAGGGACCGACGTGAGTGATGACAATCTGTGAAACCGCAATGGCATACATCAAGCATCCCCGGGAACTGCGGGTTTTTAAAGGGATTTTGTAGATAGCCCCAGGGGGCCTGAACTCACAGCGTATTTCTTCTTGGTGAAGAACAGGAAGCGTTTCTTGGTAAACGAGTTGTTAAACGTTCTGTCGTTCGCTTTGACCTCCCAGGTGTAACCTGCCGGAAAAGCAACAGAAGATTAGAATCTGGAGGAGGAACGAGCAAAGAACAGCGGCTGCTAATGACCCGCAGCGATAGCGAGCGCCGGGCCGCCACATGTGCGCCCCTTGTGTTCATAGTCACAGTTTAAGGCATATACCTGTTTTTTATCATGTAGGGGAAGTTAAATGAAGTCTATTACCAAATACATTGCTGTTCTGATTTTGCTTTGTTCAGGAGATAAAGAACATGTTATCTTTTTTCATTTCACACAAGTTTCTTATTTACCGACCACCTCTCTCTGCTCTTTCTCTTGGTTGCTATGGACACCATGGCGGAAACCCGACGGACTCATTGAAATCAACAGGGTCCGTCGGGCTCCATGAGTGTCCATTGTGAAACTCATCTCATGGCTTCCGTTTTCACCCCTAATGTGAACTAGGCCTTAGTTTTCGACTCTGGACCGAGTGGATACAAATGTTTCCAGTCTGGACAAAGCTCTGAACAATGTACACTCCAGAATGATACATTGAATGATACATTGTTACACATTACCCGAGAGATAAGAACAGAGGCTGAGGATGTCTGCAGCTCACAGAGCATTGCCCGGACTGGATATAATTGTCATTTATGTCTCAGCTGATGCCTGCTCCCATCACCTACAGTTTGCAGGTATCCAAACACTATAATCCTCTCGTAGCTATCGAATGTCTGAGACGTCATCACAGAAAATAAACGGTTTGTTTTTAAACAGACTATATTTTATCTGTAATTTAAACCCAAAAAACAGAAAACACTAAGTGGGACATTATGAAAAACTGCTAGTCAAGATTTTTTTTGTTGCCCAAGCAACAATCAGTGTCCATACGCCCAATCAGAGCCCATACAACCAACCCCGAGCAACCAACCAATACAACCAATCAGAGCCCATATAAACCCAAAATCAGAGCCCATAGCGCCAAATCAAGCTCTTTAGCAACCAATCACGTCATACACCAAATCAGACCCCAATCAACCAATCGGGCCCATAGCGCCAATCAACCCCATAAAAACCCAAATCAAGCTCATAGCAACCATCAGCAAAAATAAAACCCAAATAAGCCCATAGAACCATCAAGCCCATAGCACCACTGACCCCATAGCAACCAATCAGAGCCAAGCGACCAATCAACCCATAGCGCCAATCACGTCCATGCGACCAATCAGCGTCCATAGAAACCCAAAATCACGTCAATAGTGCCCAAAAAATCAACCCCAAGCAACCAACAGGCCCCTAGCGCCCAACCAGACCCCATAGCCACCAATCAACCCCCAAAAACCAATAGAGCCCATAGCGCCAATCAGACCCATAGCGACAATCACGTCCAAGCGACCAATCAACCCCATAGAACCCAAACACGTCAATACGACCAATCAACCCCATGCAACCCCAATCAGAGTCCAAGCGCCCAACCAAGCCCATAGCCAAAATCAAGCCCATAGCAACCTCAACCCATAGCCCCAAATCAACCCCCATACGACCAATCAGCGTCCATACGACCAATAAAGCCCATAAAACCCAAATCAACCCTAGCGAAAACAGACCCATAGCCCCCAAATCAAGCCCATAGCCCCCAAACAATCAGACCTATAGTCCCCAAATCAATCAGAGCCCATGCCAGCCCCGGGGAAAAAATAGAAAACCAAAAGCCCCAAGCGCCAATCAAAGCCCATACAACCAATCACGTCAAGCGACCAATCGGGCCCCAAACAACCAATCAAGCCAAAAGCGACCAACCGGGCCCATACCACCATCAAGCCCATAGCAACCAATAAACCCATAGCGACCAATCAGACCCCATAGCGCCCAAATCAGCGCCATAGCACCAATCAAAAGCCCATGCAACCAATCACATCCATACAACCAATCACTAAATAAAACCAATCAACCCCATAGCCCCCAAATCAGAGCCCATAGCAACCAATCAGAGCCCAATTAACCAATCAGCGTCCATAGCCACCAATCAATCAGAGCACATAGCCACCAACAACCCCCATACCACCAATCAAGCCCATAGCCCCCAAATCAAAACCCCCTAGCAACCAATCAAAGCCAAAGCCACCAAGCAGACCCCTAGCCCCCAAATCAGAGCCCAAGCTCCCAAATCAGACCATAGCCACCAATCAACCCCATACCCCACCAATCAAGCCCAAGCAATCAGAGCTCATAGCGACCAATCAGAGCCCAAACAACCAATCAACGCATAGCCACCAATCAAGCCCAAGAAACCCAAATCAGACCCCAAAGCCACCAACAGACCCAAGCAACCAATCAAGCCCATAAACCAATCAACCCCATAGCCCCCAATCAAGCCCATAGCCCCAAATCAAGCCCAAGCAACAGAGCCATAGCGAAAAACAGACCCATAGAAACCCAAACAACCCCTAGCGACAATCAAGCCCAATTGACCAATCAGCGTCCATAAAAACCCAAATCAGCGCCATAGCAACCAATCAGCGTCAATAGCAACCAACCAAGCCCATACCCACCAACAGAGCCCAACAAAAAATCGGGGCCCATACGACCAATCAACCCATAGCACCAATCGCGCCATACGCCAATCAAGCCCAAGCAACCAATCACATCCATACAACCAATCAGCTCAATAGAAACCAATCAGAGCCCATACCCACAATCGGGCCCAACAACCAATCAACCCCAAATTTAACCAACAGCGTCCATACCCCCAAATCAATAAGCCATAGCCACCAATCAAGCCCATAGCCGCCAATCAAACCCCATAGAAACCCCAACAAAGCTCATAGCCCCCATCAGAGCCCATAGCCCCCAAATCAACCCCCATAGCTACCAATCAGACTCATACCACCAATCAGACCCCATACCCACCAATCAGAGTCCATAGCAATCAAGCTCATACGACCAATCAGAGCCCAAGCAACCAATCGAGCGCAAGCCCCCAATCAACCCCATAGCAACCAACAGACCCCAAGCCACCAACAACCCATAGAAACCCAATCAACCCATAGAAACCAATCAAGCCCATACCACCAATCAGAGCCCATAGCAACAAGCTAAAATAGCACCAATCAGAGCCCATAGCAACCAACAAGCCCAAAGCGACCAATCGAGCCCATAGCCCCCAATCACGTCCATAGCAACCAATCAGCGTCCATAGCAACCAATCCTAAATAGCAACCAATCAACCCATAGCCACCAATCAGAGCCCATAGAAACCAAATCAACCCCAAATTTAAACCCAAATCAGCGCCCCTACCCCAATCAGACCATCCCCAAATCAAGCCCATAGCAACCAATCACGTCGATAGCAACCAACAAGCCCTAGCCACCAATCAGCGCATAAAACCCAAATCAGCGTCGATGCCCCAAGAGCCCATAGCCCCAGCGGGCCCATAGCCACCAATCAAGCCCATAGCCCCCCAACAACCCCATAGGCCAATCAGCGCCTAGCAACCAATCAACCCCATAGCCACCAATCAAGCCCATACCCCGTGGCAGAGTGACAGAAGCAGTCGCATGTTTCTGCCACAAAGGGGGACTATACAAAAATCCACAAAAACACGCCACCGGGGTCCCGCCTTGGGGGATAAGACCCATCCATTTATGCTGTCAGTCACGTATGGGGTTTGGCAGCCGTCAAGCAATTTCGGGCAGCTCTTAGGGGGGTGGGGCAATGTTTTGGGTGGTGACTACCCCCGGCTCCAGCACATGTTTTTTTTGGGCATGGCCCCCTGGGGGCCCAAAACCTGCTCCCCCAGGGATCGGGGGCGTCCCTGCTCCCCTTCAGAGTGAGCGCAGAGGAGCTGTCAGAGGCTCTGGCCCCCCGAGGGCTGGGAAAGCCAGAACCCCCAGGAAGCTGGGGAAATAGTGTTGTGGACTCACGAGGGCTGGGGCCACGATAACAGGACTGCATGTGTTATTAGTGGCCAGCCAGCCAAGTTTCTTTTAATATTTTTTGTTTTTTTTTTGCTAGCCTAATAAAGCGGCTAAAGGGCCGTTTTAAACTGGAACCTGCCAAATTCGGGGTGTGCCAAATCTGTTCCAGCAAGGACGGGGATCCTGCGGCTGAATTAAAACCCCCTGGCCAAAAAAAGGGGGCCCCAATGAAATTAGTGCGTCACACCACCAACGGCCAAGCCACCAAACAGAGCCCCTAGCACCAATCAGAGCCATAGCGACCAATCAACCCATTCAACCATCAAGCCCATAGCAACCACTCACAGCCCATAGCAACCAACAACCCATATCAACCAATCAGAGCCCATAGCTACCAACAAGCTCATAGCGACCATCAGAGCCCATACAAAACCAAATCAAACCCCTAGCCCCAATCAAGCCATAGCAACCGGGCCCAAACAACAATCAGGCCATAGTAACCAATCAGAGCTATACCACCCAACAGACCCATACCCCAAACAGGCCCATAGCAATCAGAGCTCATAGCGACCAATCAACCCCCCTAGCAACCAATCAAAGCCCCTAGCCACCAATCAAACCCAACCACCCAATCAAGCCCAAAACTACCAACAAGCTCATAGCGACCATCAAGCCATAAAACAACCAAACAAAACCCATAGCCACCAATCAGACCCATAGCAAAACCCAACAAGCCCATAGCAACCAATCAGATCCCATAGCCACCAATCAAGCCCATACCACCAATCAAGCCCCTAGCCACCAAAAAGAGCCCCAAACAATCAGAGCTCATAGCGACCCAATCAGACCCCTACCCCAATCAGAGCCCATGCAACCAATCAGACCCTAGCCACCAATCGAGCCCTACAACCAATCAAACCCATAGCAAACCCAAACAGAGCCCCTAGAAAACCCGTCAGAGTCATAGCCACCAATCAGAGCCCATAGCCACCAAACAAGCCCATACAACAGAGCTCAAAACGACCAAACAGAGCCCATACAACCCTCAAGCCCATAGCCAACAACCAGAGCCCATAACAACTAACCAACTCATAGCCACCAATCAGAGGCCTAGCCACCAAACAAGCCCCTAGCCACTAAAGACACTGTGAGCTCTGATTGGGGCTATGGGCTCGAATTGGTGGCTATGGGCTCTATTGGTGCATGGGGTCTGATTGGTCGCTATGGGTCTTTGGGGCGCTATGGGCTCTGATTGGTTGTATGGGCTCAAGGGGGGTCAGGAAAGGGTGTGAGGGCAGGGGAGGGCCGGGTAAGGGCCGGTAAGGAGGGCAGGGTGGGGGGTGAGACGGGAGGGGGAGAGGGGAGGGGGGGCAGGGGGAAAAGGAGGGGGCCTGGGTGAGGGGGCAGGGGGAGAGGGGGTGAGGCAGGGGGAGGGGGCCGGGGAAGGGGGCAGGTGACGGGGGGAAGGGGGCAGGGGGAAGGGAGGAGGGCAGGGGAAGGGGGGGAGGGCAGGGTGAGGGGTGAGGAGGGCAGGGTGAGAGGGGAGGAGGGCAGGGTGAGGAGGGAGGAGGGCAGGGTGAGGAGGGCAGGGTGAGAGGGGAGGAGGGCAGGGTGAGGAGTGAGGAGGGCAGGATGAGGAGGGCAGGATGAGGAGGGCAGGATGAGGAGGGCAGGGTGAGGAGGGCAGGGTGAGGAGGGAGGAGGGCAGGGTGTAGCCCTGGGGAGGGTGGGTGGTATTACATATATTCCTCGTTACCTGAATGGTCGGAGTCTCCATTTCTTCGCCCCTTCCGCTCCTGGCCTCGGCTCATCCTTCATAGGTCACCGGACTCTACAGGCAGATAGCGGAGAGTTCGGCATTAGCGGCGCAGCGCTCTATCTCAGTACATGGAGGCCGTGGACCCCATTGGGGGAATATTTTACAGTTAAATTAATGTATTTTGGGATCAAAAACATCTTTTAAATGGATTTTATTAGACATTTGGGCCATTGCTCTTCTGCAGCTTCTATGGGTCCCTGTTCAGAGCTCACAGAGGAATCTCTTACACGACTCGACCTCCGGCCGCAGCTGAGTGACCATCCGAGGTCAGCCATGACTAAATCACAATCACACCCAGGGCTGTGGAGTCGGCAAGCCAAAGCCCCGACTCCGACTCCTCAATTTCCCAAACCCCCAACTCCTGACTCCCTCATACACGGCGCTTATTTAAGTGATAACTTTACTGTAGTAAAATGGTCACATCCGGCTGTTTATCACCTTATGATACAATAATCAAATTATTTAGGTAGAACAGACACTGACAAGCAAAAGGGTAACAATGTTTTGATCTTTTGAATGAGTAGAAGCGACCTGGGATCAGATTTTGGTCATGATTTGCTTAAATCTGATCCGGAGCCCAGAAGAATTCAGGCAGAGCTGAAAACCAAAGGTGGATTCACCAAATACTAACAAAATAATACAAATTAACGTTTTGATTTTTAGGAGCAAAACAGTAACAAAGCAGTTACAGGAAAGAACCTGCAGAACTAAGCAGATGCTAAATACTTGCAAGTCACATTTATGTATAAGATCGGTAAGATGACTGTCTATAAAATTACTCTTTGCACTGCATTGAACTAACTGGACTTATTATATATTTTGGGAGTCAGTCCATTTTATGATGACTCCGGCTCTTGCAAAATAGGCACCGACTCCGACTCCACAGCCCTGACCCAGCGGTGCCCATAGCCTTTAGGATGCAGATGCAAGGTCATAAGTCATTTTTCCATTGCCCTGTGATTTATCTGCTCTAGTTAAGTCTAAGGGTTTGTTCACATGGTGTTTTTGGATCCGTGTTGGATCCAAAAATTGCATCCAAAAGTGCAGCGTCAGTCGGATCCAGCATGCAGCTGGGTGTTTGGATGCTTTTTGGATGCAGCAGGATCGCACCCTATAGTCTTGAATAGGACGTCTGATGCGTCTTTCGGACCAAGAATTGACCGGACAATTCTTAGATCAATTCAGAAAGACGCAAGTAAACAAGTGATCACTGGTCTGAACACCAATATGTGTTTTACATTGCGCGCAGCATAAAATCACACTGCGCATTGTTAGATGCATCTAGACGGACCCAACCACGCATCTAATAAAGTATACTCACATGGACTGAGCACGCCTTGTGAACATACTCTAAGGCCTCGTTCACACGGCTTATTTTGCCGCGGATTGGCGCCGTACTGCACGCCGGATTTGTTCACACGGCTTATTCCCGACGGATTTGTGAGCCGTATTGAGCTCACAATTCCAGGCGTGAATAAGGGGCGGGGCGGGGCCGGAGCGCGGCGGGGGCGCCGCTCCCCGGCCCATAGACAATGCATTATCTATGGCGCGTATTGCGTCTGGAGAATGTGCATGTCACTTTCTCCCCCCGCGGCGGATTTGCCGAGCGGGGAGGAGCGACGGAATCCACTGTTCTCTATGAGAGCAGTGGATTACCATAATGACTCAGACGGATTGGCGCCGTACTGCAGCGCAAATCCGGCGCGGAGTACGGCGCCAATCCGCGGCAAAATAAGCCGTGTGAACGAGGCCTAATGCTCATCCAAACTCTACAAGCACAATCACTCCCACCGGACAACACTGGGGGGGTCTGCCGCATACAGTCCGTCTATAGTGCTCCAAGCGGCAGGTGTCCAGATTATAGTTCATTTTGTTCTAGGAGTGGAGGATCCTTATATTGGCACTGACCATAAGGGGGAACTCCACAGGAATAGTCCACAGGAGAGCAGAGGAAACCCCTTGTGGGCCTTTTCGCATGGCAGGAGAAAGAGAGGCAGATTTCAGTAGTCACATGCCGGAGCTATAGAATGGGCCCACCAGTGGAGTTGAATCTTGGGGTCACCAGTGGAGATGATTCTTGGGCCCAACAGTGGAGATGATTCGTAGGGTCCACCAGGGGAGAAGATTCTTGGGTCCACCAGTGGAGAAGATTCTTGGGGACACCAGTGGAGATGATTCTTGGGTCCACCAGTGGAGATGATTCTTGGGGACACCAGTGGAGATGATTCTTGGGACACCAATGGGTGATTCTTGGGGCCCACCAGTGGAGATGATTCTTGGGGCCACCAGTGGAGACGATTCTTGGGCCACCAGTGGAGATGACTCTTGGGCCACCAGTGGAGATGATTCTTGAGGCCACCAGTGGAGATGATTCTTGGGGCCACCAATGGAGGTGATTCTTGGGGCCCACCAGTGGAGATGATTCTTGGGCCCACCAGTGGAGATGATTCTTGGGGACACCAGTGGAGATGAGTCTTGGGGCCACCAGGGGAGGTGATTCTTGGTGACACCAGTGGAGATGATTCTTGGTGCCACCATTGGAGGTGATTCTTGGGGCCCACCAGTGGAGCTGATTCTTGGGGCCACCAGTGGAGATGATTCTTGGTCCCACCAGTGGAGATGATTCTTGGTGCCACCAGTGGAGATGATTCTTGGGGCCACCAGTGGAGGTGATTCTTGGGGCCACCAGTGGAGTTGATTCTAGGGGCCACCAGTGGGGGTGGTTCTTGGGGCCCAACAGTGGAGTTTATTCTTGGGGCCACCAGTGGAGATGATTTTTGGGGCCCAGCAGTGGAGATGATTCTTGGAACCCACCAGTGAAGTTGATTCTTGGAGCCACCAGTGGAGTTGATTCTTGGGGCTCCCAGTGGAGATGATTCTTGGGGCCACCAGTGAAGATGATTCTTGGGGTCCACTAGTGGAGATGATTCTTGGGTCCCACCAGTGAAGTTAATTCTTGGGGACACCAGTGGAGTTGATTCTTGGGGCCACCAGTGGAGCTGATTCTTGGGGCTAGCAGTGGAGCTGATTCCTGGGGCCAGCAGTGGAGTTAATTCCTGGGACCAGCAGTGGAGTTGATTCCTGGGGCCAGCAGTGGAGCTGATTCTTGGGGCCCACCAGTGGAGTTGATTCTTGGGACCACCAGTGGAGCTGATTCTTGGGGCCCAACGGTGGAGGTGATTCCTGGAGCCCACCAGTGGCGTTGATTCTTAGGACCCACCAGTGGAGTCCGTACTGGGAGCCACCACAAAACACTGTTCTAAGACATTTTATCATAAAATTTTAAGAGAACCTCCCAAGAAAACGTTCCGAGAAATGGCACAAGATGCTGTATTAGAAAAAGAGATGAGAAACACTCGTGGCCCCGATGTGACATAATGACGGCTGAACTAAGAGCCTCCACGGGGCCCCCC
>JAODAL010047757.1:0-29609 GCA_025379985.1 Phyllomedusa bahiana | reverse complement strand
ATTTTTTAAGTGAAAAATTTATGATAAATGGTAACAAAGGTGTTTTTCATTTAGGGCACAATTCAACTTTTTAGGTAGAACAGACACTGACAAGCTAAAGGGTAACATTGTTTTATCTTTTGAACACTTGTGGGTACTACTGAAGAAAAACTATTGTATCCAAGTCCGGGTCTGCACCAACTTTGGGGAAATGTGTAGAAGAGATCTGCGATCAGATTTTGGTCAAGATATGCTTGAATCTGATTCAGAGCCCAGAAGGATTCAGGCAGTATTGAAAACCAAAGGTGGATTTCCCAAATATATAACAAAATAATAAAAATTAACATTTAAATTTTTAGGAGCAAAACAGTAACAATGCAGTTACAGGAAAGAATCTGCAGAACTAAGCAGATGCTAAATACTTGCAAGTCACATTTATGTTAAGATAGATAAGAGGGACTGTATTTTTAAAAATTACAGTATCCTAATGTACAAAGCTTTAGTGGATGGGGAGACATGGAGCCTGAAAGTCAAAAAGTTTAAAACATTGTTACCATTTTGCTTGTCAGTGTAAAATATATTTATTGGATATGACTTTAGGACACAAATTTTTTTTTAAATATGCAAAATTACTGCAGGAACATTTTTTTGGAGTCTTGAATTTGTTCTGAGAAATAGTATTGCCTCCATCAGATCCTGCATACATGACCTCACATCTGAGCTCATTATTCCAGGCTAGAGGAACGGCCTTCTTACACTAATTGGGTTGGGTAGCAAAGCGGTGACCACAGGGGCAACATACATTAACAATGTCGGGGTATAAAGGAATTGCCACAGTCGTTTTGATGAATGGTTGAACTTTCTATTTTTTTGAAAACAGGTGAAAAATGTTGCTGAAATCTGTTTGCCATGGGAGCAGAATCTTTCCCTGGGGCAGCGCTTTGCCGTCCATGCCCTAAATTACACTCCTCATGTGATAGGGCTGAAAATAATGGGAGCAGTAGCACTGGCCCGGGCCCCAAATTCCTCTTGCTCTTTGCATCGAACTAACTGGACCAATTATTATATATTTTGGGTCTGAGTCTGTCCCTTTTATGACGACTCCTGCAAAATAGCCTCCGACTCCGACTCCACAGCCCTGCTCTCATGTGCTCACTGTGAGCTGCACTGTGAGCTGTGAGGTCTTATATAGACAGGCGTGTGCTTTTCCTTATCAAGTCCAGTCAGTTTAGTTAAACACAACTGGACTTCAATGAAGGAATAGAACCATCTCAAGGAGGATCAGAAGGAAATGGACAGCATGTGAGTTAAATTTGAGTGTCACAGCAAAGGGTCTGAATACTTATGACCATGTGATATTTCAGTTTTTCTTGTTTAACAAATTTGCAAAAATACCTACATTTCGGGGGTTTTTTTCTTTCAAGATGGGGTGGGGGGTGCAGAGTGTACATTAATGAGCAAAACAATGAATTTTTTTGAGCTTACCAAATGGCTGCAATGAAACAAAGAGTGAAATATTTAAAGGGGTCTAAATACTTTCCATACCAACTGTATATTTAAGATGCAGTTTCCAGGCCGGTTCCATTTAGTATTAAAATCATCAAGGACACCCTTGAACGTGCAGGATAAAATAAATGGATTTGGGAACTTGACGATATTCTCCTTGGTGTCACAGGGATCTAAAGCAATAGTTTGTAAATCCCATAATAAACAGAGACCTGTTCTTGAAACAGAAGTCCTAAATGAAAATCAGATGTCTTAACTGGCTGTGTATAATTAGAAGCATCGTCATCCAGAAAGTGCCTTGAATTGTAAATGGCCTTAGGGCTTGTTCTCATGACCATTTTTTACGTAGGTCATACATTTTTCCTCCGCTGTGGATTTAAAATTCTGAGTGGTAAGATTTACGCTGTATAATTTTCTGGACAGACTCACTTTAAAGGGGTTGTCTGACTACAAAGATCATAATTTAAAATGAGAGGAACCAAAATGTAAGGATGTCCATCATTGAGAGAGAGTCCCACATAAATCACAGACAGAGAACACATCTGTAGTGTGCAATCCCACGTAAATAACTTTTTTGACGCATGACAATCCCATGTAAATCAGACACCGAACACAGCTATACTGTTCAGTCCCACGTAAATCACGTTTGTGACACAGAGAAATTACACAGCTGTACTGTGCAGTCCCACATAAATCACTTTTGTGCCGCAGATGTACAGTCCCACGTAAATCACAGAGAACACAGCTGTACTGTGCAGTTCCATGTAAAAAATGGAGACAGATTTGTAGTCCCATGTAAACACAAGCAGATAAAGCATATAGTTTTTACTGCAGATCTGTAGAAGTCAGAGGTGTAATAATCTGCAGGATATCACTTTGCGAGGGAGTGAGACAGAGAAAAAAAAACAAAACACCCATCTTTCCCAGAGTCCTGAATGTCAAATGCCCATTCTAGTAACAAAGTATGTAGAGAGAGCTAGTAACGTAGGCATACACTATGGAGTTACACTTGGCTTTTCACTTCCAATGAGTCCTTAGGCTATGTCTACACAGCAAATATTGAAATGCCATCGTATTTTGGATGGCATTTTGTCATTTGTTGTGTGCACATAGCCTTAGTCTCGGACAGCTGAGAACCTCTCTCTTCCACCAGCTCACACAGAATGAATCATCACGTGTACACTGTGGTGCATGTCTGCAGAGAGTGAAGATACTCCCTGCTAGGAGGAGAAAACACGCCCCTCCATTTCACAAGCTCTGCTTGGCAACCAGCACAAAATGCTGCCAAATGCTGTAACGAGACAACCCCTTTAAGTTTCCATTTGTAATTCTGCCATGTGAATGGCATCTTACACATTAAATTACATTAAAGGGGATGTATCGCTTCTTCAGTTCGTGTGTTTCAAAGTATTTTCAATTTCTCAGCTCTACAAATCCAGGGGCGTTTCTTCCCCTCCCAGCTGGGTGTTTCTTAAGTAAAGGGTGTTGACATCATCCCCCCCCCCTTCAGTGTTCATGCTGGCCCCCGAGCCCTGTTCTCGACCCCCACCCTCTCTGTCTGAGTCCACATCTCACTGTTCCTCTCCCTGCAGTGTTATTTTGTAAGAGCTGTTTTAATATAACATATCTGCATTCAATCTAGACAGTCTTCTATTATCTCTTCTCCTCTCTCAGCTGGAGGTTTGTTACAGTTGAATCCAGTGTTCCTATGAACGGCACAGATCTCCCTTCTATGCAGGAGAGTAAGGCACCATGGCACAATTTTGCTGTTTTCCGATTGTAGAATCGGCTGCAGTGTGTTTCTGCTGGGTGTGCAGAGTGAACTTGCTACGGCCCCTTAATCTGAGTGAGAGATGCAGGGAGCGAGGCACATTTCTGCTGTTTTCTGATTTAGAAGCCCTACAGTGTTACTGTGTTTCTTCTGGCTATGCAAAGTGAAATTCCTGCTGGTCCCTTACTCTGAGTGAGAGAGGCAAGAATGCTCGCTCCGTGAATCCGACCGGGGGCCTGACAGAATGTAAATTAGTAGAGCCATCAGCCAATGACAGGACAGGAGGAGGAATCCGACCGGCATACTGGGGAACTGTGTTTCAGAACAAAGATAAGGAATACTGTGAAAACCAGACAGCTTTGCTAATGACATCCAATTGCAAAGTGGTTTGTTTTCACTGTTCCCTGATTCTGAAGACCATTTAATGAAATGATAAAACCCCTTTAAGTAAATGTTGGAAGAAAACTAGAAGGAGCAAAAATGTAAGTCATTATTAAACATTTGCAACTCTTAGGTGGTAAAACGAAGACACTTCTGAAGGTCATTCGTCTGCAGGATTTCTGACTACATGGTCTTATTACTGCTTCTCCCACTTCTTGTTCATTTTTGAAAATGCAGCAGTTTCCCTGAATTGTTGCTAGTGTTCCTTTTTGTGCTTTTGTGACATTATAGAGACCATCTAAGTCTGAAAATCCATTTTTAAATCAAGAGCTCTAATTTAGAAGCTTTGAAACGGTCGAGTCACATAATTATGACCGCCAGCTAATATCCAGCATAACCACTGTGTGTAGCATGGACAGTAGCTAGACGGATTGGGAGTAACTCAATAAGTTTCTGGTAGATAGTGACCGGTATCTGGAGCCATGCTGACTGCAGTGCATTCCACAGCTGTGTGAAGGAGAGTACATAGAGAAAACATGGTGACTCAGGTGATCCCGCAGATGCTCAGTTGCACTCGTCTGGGAAATTAGGAGGTGAGGGTAGTACTTGAAAGTCTTGGTCATGGCCTTCCAACTAATATTGGACATTTCTAGCAGCATGACATTCCGCATAGTCTTGCTGGAAGATCCCATCCATTCTAGAGAAGACAGAGCACATGCTTGGGTGTACGTGCTCAACTATTCCCAAATTGGTTGAGAGTGCCACTTCCATGGATGAGTAGGCTCAAAGAATGTCATGAAAACCTTCCTCAGTCCATAATTCTGCCACCACCAGCTTGTGTTCTTCCAGCAATGGTTGCAGGGTGTTTGGCATATCAGCAAGAAACATTATAAAACACTGTCCATCCATTCAAAGAAGCAGAAAATGTGATTTATAGGAGTAGACAATCCTTTGCTAATGAGTGGAGGTTCAATTCAGATACCGCTGTGAAAATGGAATTCTTTTCTGCTGGTTGATCTTGGTTAGCAGAGGTGCAGTGACCATCCGTCTGCTTTGGAGCCGTATACCCTGAGCTGCTCCACTGTAGCATTTCGGTCCTTTCCTTGCTTACCTCTTACATCAATGGCACGCGGTGCTCTGCAGTTTCCATGTTTCTTATTCCTAGTGGTGCAGTTTGTCCACTTGTGATACACCTTTACCACAGCAGAAATCCTGCTTTTTGGGTTATGTATCCAGACAGCCTATCACACAATATATGCCCACTAAGCCAGTTCACCAAGTGACTTCCTTTATGCGCTACACGCTGCTGTCATTGAAAGTAGAAAGTGGTTATAATTAATGGGACTTGACTGTATAATATGAACACTCC
The DNA here is from genome assembly GCA_025379985.1 of Phyllomedusa bahiana. Taxonomy (NCBI): domain Eukaryota; kingdom Metazoa; phylum Chordata; class Amphibia; order Anura; family Hylidae; genus Phyllomedusa; species Phyllomedusa bahiana. The sequence goes on along the minus strand of JAODAL010047757.1, from coordinate 24,603 downwards.
CCACCTGTAAAGGACACTTTTCTTGTACCGAGCGTGGACTTTGGAGTCCTGTGACCACATCTCCAATTATTGTATAATCATTCTAGTCCTGGGTATCCTGGAGATATTTAGTTCTTCTTATATTAAAAAATCCTCCTGCTTCAGGAAATGATGTTTCTTTTTATCCTGTAAAGAGCAAAAATCCAGTAAAGCATGAGGAGATGAACATAATTAATGAATTTCACGCTTGATATCTTGCAATTTAGGTTCATGAGAATCAATTAGTTTCATAAGATCCAGAGAACTTTGAGACAAAATTGTGTTCTATAATGTAAGGAACTGAGCAGAATAAATTGTGCGAGGCCGTTTCTTCTAAGGTAATCCATGTGGGATCATATTACGTTCAAAATCCATTTTTAGAGTATTGTAGTCCCACTAGATTTTCTGTTCATTGCACAGAAGTTTCTCTAGATGTGGTAATGCTTCCTTGTACTCCCCCATTTCTCCAGTGTAATGCTGTGCTTAGCCAATTTATATAAATTATCACACTCCTCTGGTGTTGGGAAAACCACTTTACCTGCAGAAGTAATAGCTATGTTTGAGTCATTTAAGGTAGGGTTAAAAAAAAAAATGGCAGGATGCTGCAGAATTATTAAATGTCTGCACAAATTTGCATCAGTTCTACTTGCAAAACTATGCTGCCATTGAAGGGGTTTTTTACATGTAAAGTTGAGGGATCCCCCAAAATGGTTTTTAATCACTTTTTAAAATATTGATTAAAAAAGTGAAGCCTGTGAAAGGACGCTTTTTTAGTCCCCTTTGGCTTGTCCCCACTCTAAAGAAAACGATGTATCTCGGCGTTTTGTTTTTTTAAAGCGCCCAGTCGATCGTTAGTGCGGCCCCATAGCCGGCAATAGGAAAGATGAGCTGCTGTCTACACAGCTCGTCTTTTCTCTGCCCGTCTTTCGGCAGCGGCATATTATACAACATGTTGTATAACACGCCGGCGCTACTCGTCTTCTTGACGTCTTCCCATACAATACAATTGTATGGGGGACATCAGGAAAACGAGAAGCGACCACGGCTTTTGTCGCAAAGCGTGACAAACGCGTTCCTGCATCAGAGAAAAAAATGGCCGCTTTTGGGCCGTTTTTTGTCTGATGCAGTGTAGACATAGCCTTAGTTTTCTGAAAGTTTACATTAGACATGACCAGGACACGGACAGGAGCTGATCTGGCCGCACTTCTGTATTTGCACTTCTTATCTGATGACAGGGAACATGAAGGAGATTGCAAGGGGCTGGGGAGAAGTGTAGTGTATGGAGGTTCTGTTTGCTGTATAGGGCAGTTTCATGCATTGCAGTTTTGCAGGCAAAAAAAGCATGTTTTTTTTTAACTTTAGGGTACGTTTACACAGCATTTTTTGGGCCGTATTTTAGCGCGTTTAATGTGCTGGGAAAAACGGTTCAAGATCAGCCTCAGACAAACTTCAAATCTTTCTTCATTGAATATAATGTAAAATACACCTTGTCGTTCACGTGAAGTGTATTTCACAAACGTTATTGCGAGACGTCTTTTGGACAAAATTACGGACATAAAAATAAGTGACGTCAAGGCATTGTTCGCCCGTAAAATCCCCATAGGAAACAGTGGGGATAGGATTTTCCTAAATGCTCTTCAAAATACGCTTCTAATCAGGCATTTTTTGAAGTGTGTGTGTGTGTGTGTGTGTGGTTTTTTTTATTTTTTTTTTATAGGTAGATTGTAGCATTTTTTTCTCTCCATGATCTACAGTGGGAAACAAAAGTATTTAGTCAGCCACCAATTGTGCACGTTCTCCCACTTAAAAAGATGAGGTCTGTAATTGACATCATAGGTAGACCTCAACTATGAGAGACAAAATGAGAAAACAAACCCCGAAAATCACATTGTCTGATTTGGAAAGAATTTATTTGCAAATAATGGTGGAAAATAAGTATTTGCTCTCCTACAAACAAGCAAGATTTCTGGCTCTCACAGACCTGTAACTTCTTCTTTAAGAGGCTCCTCTGTCCTCCACTCATTACCTGTAGTAATGGCACCTGTTTGAACTTATTAGTATAAAAGACACCTGTCCACAACCTCAAACAGTCACACTCCAAACTCCACTATGGTGAAGACCAAAGAGCTGTTGAAGGACACCAGAAACAAAATTGTAGCCATGCACCAGGCTGGGAAGACTGAATCTGGAATAGGCAAGCAGCTTGGTGTGAAGAAATCAACGTCCAAAAGACGTCTCGCAATTACGTTTGTGAAATACACTTCACTTTTTAAGTCAGACAACTTGTTTTTCTCAATTGCAAATCTCGTGAATGATGACATGATTTGTAATTAGGGCAATTACAACAGGAAAAAAACACAACACCTTTTGTTCAGATGCTACAAAAAACTGCATGAAAAAATGCATGGAGCCTAAAAAAGCATGCAGTTTTTGAAATTAGATTTTGGCCAAAAAAGCTATTCAAAGTATGAGTGTGAAAGGGGGTAACACATTATTTGTATTGATTTGACATGTTAAAAGGCAATAATGGCCACATCTACATATGGTATTGATCTAGTCTTTGTAAAGGCAAATTAAACAGAAACTGAGGGAAAATGTGCTCAACATGGTCTCGGGCCAATGCTGCATGAAGAATTAGTGTATCACCTACAGTGGGTTGCAGAAGTCTTCATACCCCTTTAACTGTTCCTCATTCTTAAGCATTACAGTCACAAATTTAAATGTATTTTATGTGATAGAGAAACAAAGGAGCAAGTATTTGTGAAGTGTTAAGAACATGACACATGCTTTTCAAATTTTTGCAAATTAAAAAACTAAAAAGTGTGATGTTCATATGTATTCAGCCACCATGAGCCAATACTTTGTAGGAGCACTTTTCTCTGCAATGACAGCTGCAGTCTGTTGGGGATGTCTCTACCAGCTTTGCACATCTAGAGGCTGTAGCTCTAGCCCAGTCCGATTAGTTGGGGAACGTCTGTGAATAGCAATTTTTAAGTCCCGTCACAGACTCTCAATGGGACTTAGGTCTGGAATTTGACTGAGCCATTGTAACATGAATATGCTTTGATTTAAACCATTACATTGTAGCTTTGTTTGTATGCTCAGGGTATGTTCAATACGCCTTGTGAAAATACCCTCAGGGTCATTGTCCTGCTGGAAGGTGAACCTACACCTAAGTCTCAAGCCTTTTGCAGCCTTTAACTGGTTTTCCTTCAGAATTGCCATGTATTTAGGTCCCTCCATCTTCCCATCAACTCTGAGCAGATTTCTAGTCCTTAGTGAAGTAAAACAACCCCACAACAGGATACTGCCAATACCATGCTCCACGGTGGGGAAGATGTGTACAGGGTGATGTGCAGTGTTGGCTTTCCTCCACGCATTACGTTTGACATTTAAAGGAGTTGTCTCATTACAAGCTCTCAGCCTAAGTCAGTGAGCCTGGCAGTTGATTTGAGGGGCGGGCTTCTTGTCTGCCTCTTCTCCTCCCTCGTCCCCCCTCCCCTCAGCACACAGAAAGTTAAGAGTTAACCCTGTGTGTGCCTGCCTAGGTCTGCTGCAGCCCTTGCTGCTCGTCTCCACAGTCAGGAGACGGGAGAGGGCTGATCTATGAGTGTGGAGCAAGTGTTCCTATACCCCCTGCTTAGCATAACAAAATCTGCACATCTCCAGCAACAAACAGACCCTTCCAGAACAGACACAGGGCAGCTGTGAAGTGTTACTATACTCAGGATGTGTCACTAGTACACCAGAACATGAACCCTTCACATGCCCCCTGATCTGTATAGTATTAGTATAGTTACAGCTCCACAGACACATCATGATTATAGTAACACACAGGGTCACTGCTGTCACATCTATCTGTGTAGAGAGCAGGAGGAAGCAGGCACACACAGGGTTAATCCAGGCAGCAGACAGTCCTCCCTCCCCCTCCCTCCACTACAGAAGCATTCTGTGCAGGAGGGGCTCTCTGCTCTGACCTGTATTCAGAGGCTGATGAGTCATACAGACCTGACAGCCAGTGAGATAAGGATCAACAGGTCCCCTGCTATAGAAACTTGAGAAGCTGATGTAGTACTACTAACAGGGCTAGCTCAAAATCAGTAGGACATTTGTAATGAACATATATTGCAAAGCTGCTTGTTTTTTAAGGATCTTTTAATTAAAACCCAATCATTGTAGCGAGACAACCCCTTTAAGCCAAAAAGTTCAACTTTGGTCTTATCTGACCAGAGCAACTTCTTCCGCATTATTTACAGGTATCAGACTACAGGGGACTGATTACATATGCACACAACACTTTTTTTTTAGTTTTTCTTTTTTTTAATTGCAAAAATTTGGAAAGGTATGTATCATTTTCTTTACACTTCACAAATACCTGCTATTTAGTGTTGCTCTATCACATAAAATACATTTAAAGGGGTTGTCTAACTCTGAATTCAGGGGCGTGTTTACGGTCTTCTACTAGGCTGCAGTAGAAGCCAGGTCTGTAGCTATAGCAACCAGTGCTGGCAGCCTATCATGAGAGATTGAACAGGTCTGTAGCTATATCGACCTGAGGAGCTGATGCAGCCCATATAAGAGGATATGTAGGACACTGTTAATGGATACATATTGCAAAGTGACTTGTTTTTGCAAGATCTTTAACATAAAAACCAATCTTTGTAGTGAGACAACCCCTTTAAAATTGTGGCTGTAACGTATAAGAATGAACAGCAGTTCAAGGGATATGAATACTTTTGCAACCTGTTGTATCCGGGAATATTTTGAAACGTCATTCTCTGATTTGTAACCTTTACAATGGGTTTTTCTTAGACTCCAGTGTCTAGTTTATCTGAACACCTACTTTGTAAACCAGTTTGTATGTGGTGATAAAATCTTATTATGCAATCATGTGAACATGGCTAGCTGATGCTGTTGCATGGCTGTTCTCCTGAGGTCTTTTATAACAAGCCATGTATGGGTTCAGCCGGTGACTCTATGGAAGAATATTTCCATTTTGGGCAGGAAAGTGAGGGCTTGAAAATAGTGAGAGATTAAACCACAAAGCAAATTGGAAAGCATTACTATCTGTCCAATGAATCTGACTCCATCAGATGTCCTATGCTTGCTTGATGTAGGAAGCCTAGTATTGCAGCGGGAGAAGAGTCCACTTACCTATCGCATTTTTATGCTGCCAGGACTCCTAGATGGCCAGAGTGACCGGTTTCCCTATATACAGACTCATACAGTCAAGCTGTCAATCAAAGCTGTGTGAGTTGGTGTTAAAATGGTGCCTATTTAAAAAACTAACGTACGTCTATTTGAATATACGATCATAATTATACTATGAATCACATATGCTTGTAGAGAAACGCATGTAGAGAGGTTGCATCTTCCTTTTCAGATGCTTCCAGTGCTTGCATAACCCGATTTGTAATTGCGTGTTTTTATGTTACAGCTCATCTATTGACAATAGAACTGGAACAAAGGTGGCTATCAAGAAGCTTTACCGTCCTTTTCAGTCTGAACTTTTTGCAAAACGAGCATACAGGGAGCTAAGGCTTCTGAAGCACATGCAGCACGAGAATGTAAGTATCTAATTAGCTGCCTTGGCTGCATATTTGTATGTCATGCAAAATTATACACTGACAACAAGCGTGCCATCAGCTCTACAGCATAGAATGTCGTTTCTAATGGGAACATAGAGGTTCTCCACTTTATCTGCTCTACCATGGAAAATAATGGGAACATTATCCAGTAGCATTGGCATTTAATCACAAGGCCTTGTTTTTTTTATTTTTTATTTAAATGTATATGGACATTTGAATCCAAGTGCAGACTCAGATTCCATATGCCTATGTGCATTTGGGATCTCGAGCTCCACAAAGCGTTTTGAAGCTGCCCAGATACTTAGTCTTCAGAATGAAAAATAATTTTTTCTTAAAGAGGCAGGGCTGTGGAGTCGGTAAGCCAAAGCTCCGACTCCTTAATTTCCCAAAGCGCCAACTTCGACTCCTCAGTTTCCCAAACTCCGATTTCCCATTCCCTCATATATGGCGCATGTTTAAGTGATAACTCTACTGTAGCAAAATGGTGACATCAGGCTTTTTATCACCTTATGGTACAATAATCAAGCTATTTAGGTAGAACTTACACTGACAATGTTTTAAACTTTTGACTTTCATATCTCTCCATCCACTACAGCTTTGAACTTGAGACCTCATATTTTATATAGACCAAACATTTTACCTATATTATACATAAATTTGACTTGATTTATTTTGCATCTGCTTAGTTCTGCGGGACTTTTGTAATGAAAAGTGCTTTTTTTACTTTTTTTGCCTTAAAAAACAAATGTTTTTTTTTATTATTTTGTAGTATTTTGAAAATTTTCCACATTTTGGGTTTAAAACCTGTTGTTTCCTTTTGGCTTTTGAATAAGTTTCAGGCATGTCTAAAACCAAAAATCTGATCCAGGTCTCTACTATACTTAAAATTTGATGCACAGGGGTTTTGACTAAATTAAAGGTAGGGAATACACCTTTTTCTTCCCCACAAGTGTGGCGAAGGGGTTTGAGGTTTGGGGACTGTGGAGGCCAATCCCGAACTCTGCTTCTTTCCCTTTGAAACTTTTCTTTGGGCCAAACCCCAATGTATGTTTTTGTTTTCAGCATTGATCCTGGTAAGTTTTAAAACATCTTTGGTTTGAAACCCCCTTTGTTTCTTGGCTTTTCCCAAAAAAAAAGGGAAAGAAAAATTCTAAATTTCCTTTTTCCCCTTGTTTTTTTTTCCGGGGCCCCTTTTTCGCCCACAGAGCCCCTCTTTTGGGCTTTCATTTCACCCTCTAAATCACGGTTTCCATTATAATATGTTTAACTTTCATACTTTTTTGAAAAACTTGAGGGTTTCTTGTGAGGGCATTAAAGCCCAAGGCTTTTTCCCCATTTTTTTGGGCCCCCATTTCAGCCCTTAAAAATGTGTGTTTGCAGGGGATGTCTGTTTCTCACTTTTCCCCCGAAGAAAACAACCCCCACTTGTGGTCGCCCGAGATGAAAGGTTTTTAAATTGACCCGACTTTGTTGACTCTTTTTTTGCCGGGGACGCCCAAAATCTTGGTTTTTGGGGAATGGGGGGACTTCATTTTCATATTCTTCCATCTGTTTTTTCTCCCCTTGGTTGGGACTTTTTTGGGGGCCCAAGATACCCCTATCGATTAGCTCGATGATGCTTTTTCTCGGGAGATTTTCTTAAGGTAAACCTTTTGTTGGGAAATAAACTTAACCTTTTTTTGGGGAAGGTGAGGAACAGGTTGTGTTTTTTAGACAGAAGAAGAAAAAGTTTGGTTCCCACGGGGCAGAACCAAAAACCCTGCAGAAAACCTTTTATGAATAGCAAAACCCAAGTATTTTGCTAAATAGTTGAAGGTCGTTATGTTTTAAAAATACCCAAGTTTATTGTTTTTAAAAATTGATGGTGGGTTTATCATTAAAGCGGGTAGGGAAATTTTAAAAGAAAAAAGGACCCTGAAATTAAAAAAATTCAAAAAATTTTTTTTCCCCTTTTGTTTTGTCGGTATAAAATTTTTATTGGATAAAAATTTTAAAAACACAAAAAATTTTTTATTAAACTGAAAATTTGGCAAAATGTGCAGTAAGTGGGGAAAAAAAATTTTTTCCAAAAAAAAATGCCCGGGAATTTAACATTTGTGGGGGTCTATGTTTTTGTTTGAAAAATTTGTTTTGCCCCCCATCAAAATTTTTTTTCCTTAAAAATTGCCCTCAAATCTCACCCAATTTCCAGGTTTTAGAGTTTCCCCCTCTTTTCACTAACTTGGTTTTTGGAAAAACGGTAACCACGGGGAAACATCTCTACCCAAAAACAAAATGTTGCAGAGGCAATTCTTTTTACCGTGAAATTTTTTAAACAGATAAAAACTCTATTTTCTTTGGGGAGAAAAAAAAAAATTTTCAAAAATTCGGGGCAATCGGTTTGTATGGGAGGGGTTTTTTTTTCCCCTGGGGGCAACGCTTTGTCTGCTCCAGTCTAAAATTATACCCCTCTTTATGAGGCTAAAAAATATGGAAAGCTTTTGCATTGGAAAGGGGCCCCAATTTCTTGGCACTGCTTGAAAGGAGGTTACCACCCATTTTAAAGGGACAATCATTTTTCCCTTCTTACTTATACAAAAAATTTGATTTGCAAGTTTTTAAAAGCATATGTTAGTTATAAAATTTTTTGGGCCCTGTTACCCCAGGGGCCCCTTTTTTTGCCCCTAAAAATTAAAAATGTTTTTTTTTTTATTTTGGAAAATCCCCCTTTGGCTTTCAGCTCTGCCAAAAAATAATTTGGATCGGATTTCGAAAGTACTTGCCCAAAATTCTGACCCCTGGTTTTCTAAAGTTCCAGTTTTGGGTTTTATTGGTTTTGGGTTTTTTGTAATATAGTTTTTCTTAAACTTAGTTGGGGCTATGGGGGCCCAAATTTCAGAATTTCTACCCTTGTATTGAACCATTTTCTCTCCAACGTTGGACTTTTTGCTTCAGGGGGTTGCCCCTTGTTTGGAACACTATTTTCGCCCCTTTTTAACCCCCAAAAGGTACTCGAGGGTATGAAGTAACTCATCTTGTAGGATATCAATTAGTCAGCATTGAGTTAAAACGCCCTGGTAAAGTATCCAACTTCTTTGCTTGAAAACTTTCCCTTCAGGCTTCCCCCAAACCAAACCCTGACAGTTCCCCCAAAGGTTTCTTTTTTGTTCTGTTCCCCCTTTTCCCTTGATTTTTCCCCCAGCCCCTTTTTGCCCCCCATGGGCCCCGGTCTTTTTTACTTTCACTTTTCCCCCAAATAATTTTTTAAAAATTTTTTCCACTTTTATATTTTTTTGGGAAACTTGACCCGACCTGTTTACCCCCGGTTTGAAGTGCGGCTTCTTCCCCTTTTTTTTGGGGCCATCATTCCAGCCCTGTGTAATGCTGTTGACGCCCTTGGGTGTTTCTTTTTGGGAAAAGCTACAAGCCCCCTTTCCACTACGTGTTTGCCCTTTTAAAAAGGATAGCCCTTGTGATGAGCCAATTTTTTTGCCCTTTTGGTTTTTTCCCTAGACATCCCCTCTTGGTTTTTTAAATGAGGGGAAATTTTTTTTTCATATTTTCCATCTGTCATGGTTAAATTTGATGGTTTTGGGCCCCAATTTTTTGGGCTGAGAAATGCTATAGATGAGCTGGATGATTGTTTCTCTTTTTTTGGGGGGGGGAATTTTTCTTAGGGTTTCTCGAACCAGTGCCCTTTTTTCCCTTTGGGGTTTAACCCCAAAAAAACACCCCTGAGGGAATTTAAGGAATTTTTTGGGGGGGGAGGGGGCAGGGGTTGTTAAAATTTTTTAGTATACGGAAGAAGAAAATTGTTTCCCCCCTCAGGCCCCCCCCCCCCAAAAAGGGAACAAAGCAGTCATGTAAACAAGAATCTGTAGACGCCCAAATAGTTTGCAGGTCAAAGTTATGGGATGCGATAGCCAAAATTTTTTGTCTTATAAAATGATGGGGAGTTCGTTCAAGCTGTTGTGGAGGGTGAGTTTTTGGAGACCCCCCCCGAAAGTCACAAAATTCAAAACATTGGTTTCCCTTTTGCTTGTCCGTGTAAAATTTTTTTATTGGAATACTTGAAACCCCCCCCCCCAAAAAAATAAATATGGGAAAAAGCTGCAGGAAGTGGAAAAAAAATTGGGGTTTTTCCAAAAAATGTTGGGTCCAAAGGGTTAAGGGGGAGGGGTCATTGACCCCGGGAAATTTTTGGGTTGCCAGATTTTGGGGTCCCGGAAGGGGGTTTTTTTCCCCAAAAAGAGGCCCAATGGCTTCTACCTCAATTTGGGGGGTTTTTTCCTTCCTCTGGACAACACCCCTTTGACAACAGGTTTAACTTTGTTTTACGACTTGTCTTTTTTTAGCCTTTAAAAACTTTGAAAAAATTTTAATGTCCTAAATTAAAAAAAATTTTGAAGGCCCCTTGAATTTGTTTAGAGAAGTGTATCCCCCCTCAATTGTCTTTTATAGGGTGGGCCCCACGTTGAAACTCATTATTTCCCGGGAGGAAAAAGCCTCTCTACAAATAAAATTGGGTTGGGGGCAAACAGTGACCCCAAAGGGGGAACTTTCTAATTTAAAGTCCGGATATCAAGGGGAAATTTGGGTCTTTCACAGTCCCCCCTTTTAGGGAAAGGTTTTAACTCTTCTAGTTTTTTTTTGAAAGCAAGTGAAAAATTTTTGCTGGAAAACAGGTTTATTCTGTTTGCCCCGGGCAGAATTTTTTTCCCCTTTTGGGGCAGGCTTCCTTTTCCATGTATCAAAATTTCCCTTTCCCCAAAGTGAAGAGATGAAGATATTGGGGGAAACAAATAGGGACTGGCCAAAACCCAAACCCCCTTGCTCTTTGCATGCATTGAAAATAATGGACCAAATAAAATTTTATATTTTGGGGGGTGGTCCCTTTATTTGGCTCCCACCCAACAGCCTTGGGGTGCTAAAGGTGGTTTTTTTTTAGTGAAAACTGTAAGGGGAACCCTGTATGTAGGTGAGCAATTTTTGTGGTTGCTTTTTTTTCCCAAAAAAATGGGGCAGCCCCCGTTTCTCTAGATGTCGGGGTAGACTCCAAAAATTTGGGGCATTATTGGCGCCCGCGGCCTTTTGGTTTAATTTCACCAAGATGTGGGGGTTGTTCTGGGGGGTGTTTGCTCTCAACCATATGTTCTACACATTTATGACTGGAGGAACCGGGAAAAAAAGGCGCAGAAAAAAAAAGGCGTGACCCCGAACCCAATTTCAAAAGGTTTTCCTGAGCCGGGGGGGTTTTTCGCAGTGGGAAAATAGAAAAGCGTAAGGGGGCTCTGACCGCCGGGAGAACCCGGTTGATTCATTTGGTGATTTACCCCTTTCTTTTAAAACTATTTGTCTTGGTCCCTGCGCCAAAATTTTACTTTCGCCCCGGGTACCCCCTGGGGAATTATTTGATCTTTAAAAGGCTTATTTTTGCAGAGATTTCAACAGTAATTAAAGACCTTGGAACTTTGTTAGAGTTGGATGATGTTTTTTTCTGTCAATATTTTTACATCCAGTCACCATGGAGACGCTGACACCATGTACGACAAACTTTAAAAATGGGTTTTTTGTAAGGAATTTGTAAAAATTCCAAAAAGAATCCAGCACAAAGCATGCGATTTCTCCACAGCAGCACTGCTATTTGATGTCGTCGTTTCGTGACAATGGGCTGACCCCTTTTTTTTTTTCCCGCTTTTGGGTTTTCCCGGGCCCCTATTTGTCAGTCGTGTTTTTTTAGGAGAGGTTGTTGCACACTGTCACCTCTTTGGATGAAAGCTTTATTTTTATTCCTGAATATAAAGAAACCCAAATGTTTATTTAGATCTTCACCCAAGCAAAAATCTTTAAACCCCTCCCAAATTGCGTTTAGTGCTCCCCAAACATTTTAAGCCATTTTTAGTCCATTACAGGAAGCTTTGAGGATTTGTTTTCCTCCCCCAGTTTGGTTTCATGTTTTAAGGTTTGGTTTCCCTTTCCCCTTTTTTTTAAAGGGTCCTTTTTAAAGTAATTTTGGGTGGTCTTGTGTCACAAACACAGCACACATCTATCCATAATGTGTATTTAGTCTGACCATCCCAATAATTGTATGCTTTTGTTAGTCACATTATTTTTGACCAAATTCCCAAAAATGTGCTGTAAGTGTTGCAATTTTGTCCCTTCAGAGAGGAAACCCCCCCTTTTTCACAGCCATATCAGAAATTTATTGGGGGTCTTTTTTGATGAATCCGTTTTTTCGTTCTTCTAATGGCTAGAAGTTGGGGGGGTCAGGCAAAACGCCTTTTAGAGGACAAACACCCCGGGTACCTTGCTGAAGAACACAAATTTTGGGGGTGGCAGTGTTGTGGTCTTTTTTTTTTTTTTTTGGCATTTTCTGGGCGCGCTCATTCATGTGGAAGCACTCTCAAATGATTTGGGAAATAACCATCCCCCTTTAAAATCTGTACAGTTCTAATGCCCATGGGTTTTCCCGGGGGGGTTGGGATTTTTTAACAAGACAATTGCCAGGGAAAAGAAATGTCCAATAGTGGTTAGAGAAATGACCAAGGGCCAAAACCGGGGGAAATGGGCACTAGTAAAAAAAAATTATAACTTAAAGGGGTTTATCGTTTCAATTTTAAAGGTTTCAGAAATTTTGGGGGGCAGTGAAAAAAGCAACTTTGCAAATTTGGGTGTTTATTAGCAAAGTGCCCTTTTTCTAAAGGTCCCTTTTTTTTGTGTTTTTTTTTACATGATATAGTGTGGGTTTAAACCCTCCTCCCTTTCAATTCAATAGTGAGAGCTCATTTTCTTTGTACAGGGCCCTGGGTTTGATTCATGGAGCTGTGTCTCTGACTCGGGGAAGGGGGGCCGGGAGCATTTTCGTTTCCAACCTAGCAGAAAAACAGATTGCAGAGATTGTTTCAATGAGAAAAAAAATGACAGTTTTGACCCCGTGCCCACTCTCCCGCTTTTCACGCAAGATTTTGTGCCCCCCTTTTTAGGAAAAACTGTTAAAAACCCTCCCCCAAAAATGTGGGGGATCAGTGCTCGATTAGATTTTAAAGGGAGCTGTGGTATGTATACAGTCTTATAAAATAAGACTGGTTTGGGGGAGACACGGGTATGTGGATCGAGGGGAGGGGGGGGAGCCTTTGGGCCCAAACCCCCGCAGTGAAAGGGGGGATTGATGTATCAGTGGGGGGGGGAAAAAAACGCCCCTGCAAATTCCACCCGGGGCTGGGGAAAATGAGAGCCTTTTGAATCAAAACGAAGTAAAGGGGGGATACATCCCCTTTTAAAACTCCCGGGCCAGCATCGCCGTAAAACCCTGGGTGTTTTGGGTAGCTCCTTTGGGTCCCAGACCTGTGGCTTTAGGTTAAATTTTTTTTTGCATTATTGAGTGGGGACCTATATAATGGGATCCTATTAGGAAATGGTAAACTTTAAATATACTTTCTTGTTTTTTTGCAGTATTTTTTGCAAGTGGATTTATTTGGGGATTATTTAGGTAGGTTTCCTAAATTTAAACAGGGGAAATAATTGGATATTAGCTGGCAGTCCTAAAATGTGGCTTCCCTTTTTTACCCCTGTTATGGCTTGTTCAAGCCGGGTTTTGTGATCCGTTTTAGGTTTCCGCATAAGGGATCTAAAAATTTGTCTTGTGTTTTAACTTTGGGGGGTTTCAATGGCAAAAGCACATGCTTTTCCCACATGAGTGATGGGCCGCTGGGGGTTTTTTGGGATCCGTTTTAAAAAAATTGATTTCAAGAAAAAATCCCCTTTGGGAAATAATGGGTGCGCTTTTGGGCCCCCCAAAAAGTTTGAATCCAAAAAGGCGAAAGCCAAAACTTTTGGGTGCGTTTTGGGAAACCCGGTTTTTCGATGCCAAAAAACGCATGGGGTAAAAACGCATTGGATTTAAATTAATATAAAATTTTTTAAAAATTTTTGGGGGGTTTAAAAATTTAGTTTTAAAAATTGTATGTAAAATTATATAGATGGGTGAAATTTAAAATGTATATAATAGTAAAAAAATGTACTTTTTAATATAAATGTTGTGTGTGTGTGTGTGTAAAAAAATATTTATTTTTTTAGGGATGTATAACAAAAATATATTTTAGTTTTTTTTAAATGATTTAGTTTAATAAATTTTTTGTTTTTAAATTTTCCATTTACATGGGGGTTGGGTTTTGAAAACTTTGGGGTTTTGTTTTAAAAAAAAAAAAATTAATAATAGGGGGGGGGGGAAAATTCTAAAATCATGGGTGTATGTACAGTTTGATTGGGCCCACAAATTTTTAAAAAAAAAAAGGGGTTTTTTTCTTGGCCCATTGAAAGTTATATTATTTTAAAAATTGGGGCATTTTTGAGGGTTGATTTAAAAAAAAGGGAAATGAAAAAACGGATCCAAAAAACGCTGCAAAAAAAAAAAAACACCCTGTTGCTTTTTCGGGATCCGCTTTTGGATGCGTTACATCCAGTTTTCGCGGGGTTAAAAAAAGGAAATCTTTTCCAAAACCCGGATCCAAAACTTTCGTGGTGAAAAAAAGCCCAAAAAAACCATTTAAGACCTGAAAAGCCTGGAAACTTGCTTGTTTTCCCGGGAAAAGTGCAAGTTTTTTTTGGGCCCTTTGGGGCAGAAAATGGGAAGTTTTCCGGGGGCCATTTCATGTCTCTTTCTGGTAGCTGCCCTGAAAGTTTGCCAACAGAGAGTAGGGTTGCAAACAGGCTTTTCTCTTCCCTTTTAGTACAGCAGAAAACGGGTTTGTTGGGGAAAATTTAACCTTAAAAACAGAAAACCCCAAAAATTGGAACTTTTTAAGTTTTTTTTACAGAGCCCCCCGGGCATCTTTTTAAAATGATCCCATGTATGTAGTAAATATTCACACTACATTTGCGAGGCCGGAAATTTTGGGGCAAAGCACGGATTTTTGTCTTTTTATGAAAGGGGCAAAAACCTTTCTATCCCAAATCATAGTTTGGACAAACACAATTTTTGTAGGGGTTTTAAAGGAAACCAGTGTTCAAAAACATAAATTGGCACGCTGAAGGGGATCTAAAGGCAGCCACCCCAAAGTAGAAGGGGGGTTTCCAGTGAGTGCACTGTTTAAACCCTGAAAAAGGCCGGGTTTAATTTCTAAAGGGTGTTTTGGTTTTTTGGGGAAATTGTTATCGGGTTGCAAGACCCGGGGTATTAACCAATTAGGGGGCCCCCCAAGGTATAACACTGGATGGGCCCTGCCCAAAAACGTAAAAGAAAAAAAAAATGGGACAGGCCTTTCCCTCAAAGCCACCCCCAAAGCATCACCCTTTATGTTAAACCCCAAATTTTTCCCTTGCCCCGGCAGCCTGCTTTTTTTACAAATTTTTTCCCCGGGTGGGGACCCTTTGGCCCCCCTTTTTTCCCCCACCAGGTTTTTTTTGTTTCATGCCCCTAAAAACAAAATAACTTTTAAAATAAAAAAGTAAAAAATTTTGGGAAATCCTGGTATTTTTTTTTTTTTTTTTTTTTTTTTTTTAAAAATTTCGGGGGACTAATTTACCCAGGGGGCCCCCACACTTGGGGGGGCCCCCTGGAAAACTGCCGGGTTTCCCCAAAAAAAAAAGGGCCCCGGGGTCTAAAAGGGTTTCCCCTACGGGATGCCCCTGATTTCTTTTTAATATAAGACCTGTAACTATTTGAGGGGGAGCATCTCGGGGTATGGGGGTTCACTTTTTTAAGCAAAAATTTTACATTTAAATGTACAGGGAAATTTTCTTTAACAGGGGGAATGTTTAATATGAAGTGGGTTATGACTCCCCCAGCTCCCTTTAAATGTTTGAAAAAAACGGGGCCCTGCTGCTTTGGGCGGGAAGAAAAAACTTGATTCCCCCTTTTTTAACTACGGGGGAAAATACATTTTCAAAGGGAAAAAAATAGGATCGGGTTTGGAATGGGGACCCTCCCTCCACTTCAAAAACGGCCCACTCAGGCCCCTGCCATTTTAAATTTACTTCTTTTACCCCCTTCCTAAAGGTTTTTTCCCAAAAGAAAAGGGTTTTGTATGCCTTTTTGGGGCACCCCGGGTTGTCATTTGGAGGAAAACCCCTTTTAGTTTTCAACTTCTTTTTTAAAGAGGGTTTCCCCCTCACCAAAATTGATTAGCTTTAAACATGTGGGAAAAAAGGAAAATAAAAAAGGGATTCCCCAAATACATTGCTTTTTCTGATTTTGTTTTGTTTTGGGAAATAAAGGAAGTTTTATCTACAGTTGTTGGGAAATTTAATTTCGGGTTTCCCAAACCATCCTTCCTGCCCTGATTGTTTGCAAGCACAATGGGGCCCCAGGGGATGAAGTCACCCATTTGCTGATGTTTTTCAGTAAAAACCAAGGAGCTTTTTTTTTGGGGGTATGTTCAGACGGGTTTTTCCCCCGAGGGTTAAAAGGGCCCGGTCCCAATTTGCAGGGGCCACTAGGGTTTCTTTTTTTAGAAGAAATGCGTTTAGCCCATCGCATTTATTCTAAGCTGCGGGGCCCCCCCCTCCCCTTCACTCCCCTTATCCCCGGCACCAGGAATACACGGGTTAATGTTCTAGAACTCAATGAGTGGTCTGATTTTACTGTATTACTTTTAAAAACCCTTTCCCCTTATGGGGGTTTCCTTCCACTTTTTTTCACAAAAACCACCCAAAAAAAGGCACCCTTCATTCATCCCTCCTTTTTTTTCGGGGTCGGGCTTTGGGTGATTTAACTTTTTCAACTCTGTTTCAAAATTTCCGCTGATTCCCCTCTGACAGAACGGGGAAAGATGTTTATTTTAAATCCAGAAAGATCCAAAGTTAAATTTAAACGAAAATTTAAATTATTTCCTTCTTTGTTTGAAAGATCAGTTAACACGAACCCTCTCATTTCAAGCTCTAAAGGGAATACCGGCAGTTCGGGTGTGCCATGTGCCCATCCTCCCCCCCTGCTATCAATAAGACAAACTGCAAGGGAGAGCAGGGCAGGGCAGCTCAGTAACCTGAAAAAAATTGGAGTGCACCCAGAGTTTGAAAAAAATTCACTTTTAAACCCCCAAACAAAAAAAAAAAATTTAACGGTTATCATTGAAAAAACGCTTTAAACTTAGGGGTTTTCCCTTCATTTTGGGAAAAGCTAATCTTGGGGTAGTGAAAAAAAACCCCCTTGGAATTAATGACAGGTGTGCCCTACATTTTAAAATTTTCCCAGCATTTTGAATGGGCTTTAACTTGTTTCAGAAAAAAAAATAGCAGAGCGGGTTTATTTCAGCCCCTAATATAAACCAACAGGAAAGGAG
This sequence comes from Phyllomedusa bahiana, assembly GCA_025379985.1. Taxonomy (NCBI): domain Eukaryota; kingdom Metazoa; phylum Chordata; class Amphibia; order Anura; family Hylidae; genus Phyllomedusa; species Phyllomedusa bahiana. The sequence goes on along the minus strand of JAODAL010047757.1, from coordinate 7,739 downwards.
GACCTAAAACATTCCAAAAAAAGCGGGGCCCTGTCATGAAAACAAGTAAAAATTTTTGTTTTTTTGGGGGTAATAAAAATTTATTTTATGGTACAAAACTTTGCAAGTGATTTAAAATTTAGTTTCTGTATTTTTCCCCTTTCCCCCACAGACCCATTTTATGGGGTTTTCCCGGGTTGGGCTTACCCCAAGCATAAATTTAACCCCTTAAGGACCCCCCCTTTTTTGGCCTTCCGGGCCCCCGCCCTTTTTTTTTTTAAAATCGGGACAGGGGTGTCCTTTTATGAAAGGAATTTAACATTTTGAAAATTTTGCCCCGGACCCATGTGATTCAAAGACTTTTTTCCCTTTTAACCATTGTCTTTAAAAGGTTATAAAAAATTTTTTATCCATAAAAACCTTGTTTTTTTTTGGGGGAAAAAAAATAAAAAAATTTTTCTTTAAAAATTTTTGGGAAAAATTTGCGTTTTTTAGAAATTTTCCCAAAATTTAGCTTTGCAAGTCAGTTTTTATTAAAACAAAATAGTTTTATAATTTAGCATCTCCCAAATATGGCCCACTTAGGTTGGAAACCTTTTTTTAATGCTTTTTTTTTTTTTTTTTTTTTACGAAATTTGGGGGTTTTTAAAAATTTTTTTTTAGAAAAATTTTCCCCAAATTTTTCTGAAAATTTCCCAATATACATTTTTTTAGGGCCCAAACCCCATTCTGACGGGCTTTTAAAGGGGCCTGCATGTTTTTTTACCCCCTTTAAATTTAAGGGCAATTTTAAAAAAACTGGGGACCCCTTAAAGTATTTTACAAAAATTTTTTTGGGGGAAGTTTGATAACCCTTTAAGATATTACACAAAAATTTTAAAGAAAAGTGGAGGTGAAAAATTCCCCAAAAATGTATTTTTTTTTTGAAATTTTTTCTTTTATTTTCCATTATTACAGGGAAATACTTTTAAATGTGACTGGGGTAAATGCAAACTTAATTAAAATTTTTCCCCCCCATTTGGGTCTGCCTTTTTTAAAGGATACCCCTTTTGTGGCCCTAGTGCATTTTTTTGGGTCAAACCATAAGCCCCAAATGTAGGAAGCCCCAACTAAAACTCGGGGCCCTCTTTTCCCCAATACGATTTTATTTAAACCCCCTTTTCCCGGGGGGGGGAAACACCCTTTTTTTAAAAAACCTAAGGGTCATAATAAACACCCCTTTAAAATAGCCCACATTTTGGGAAAACATAACCCCTTAAGAAAAATATCCGGGGGGGTTTGCATTTGAGTATATGGGACCCCACAGGTGATTCAAAAAATTTTTTTTTTGAAATATGGGGCTGTGAAAAGGGGTTAAAAAAAAAAATTTTTCCAAAAATTCTGCAATTTTAGCTTAAAATTTTTAACCAATTTTTTCCCCAAAAAAACCCTGGAAAAAAGAAACCGTAAAACTTTGTTAAAAAAAATTTCTTTCCAAGTTCGGCAAAAACCCTACTGGGGGGTGAAAAACGCTGTTGGGCGAATGGCGGACGTATAAGGGAGGGGAGCTTTTTGGGTTTTGGGGAAAGCAATTTTTGGTGGGGGCCCTTTGGTCGCTTTTTAAAAAGCCCCCCAAATTTAGCAGAAACGGTAAAACCTTCCCATAAGTCGCCCCATTTTTGTTTCAACAAACCCCATAAAGGGATTTCATTGGGTTTTTAACTGGGCTTTTTGGATGCAAAAGGTGTTCCAAAATTTTTTTTTTTGTTTTTAGCATTGGGCAATGAAATGGGGGGGAAAAAGGGCCTTTCCGTAAATTGGGTTTTTTTGATTTTTAAAATTTTTCCCAGCTTTTGGGCCTTCAGTGTAAAGGGATGTTGATTAATTTCATTTGGGGTTGGTACAATTAAAAATGATATAGATTTAAAAAGTTTTTTTTTTTTTTTTTATTACTTTTACACAGTAAAATAGGGGTTCTATAAAAAATTGCTTTTTTAAATTTTGGTTCCCTATTCTGACACCAAAACCCTTTTTTATTTTGCTGGGGGGCCAAAAGTGTGTATGGGTTGGGTTTTTTTGTGGGGGAATGAGTTGAAGTTTTTAGTGGAAACCCCTTTATGTGGTCATAGGATGTTTTGGGTTCATTTTTTTATTAAAGGTTTTTGGGTAAATTTTTTTGGGAAAAAATACAGAAATTTTGGTATTTTTTTTTAAATTTTTTTATTTTTTAGGGGGCACTGTAGGGGATATATGACATGGAAAGCTTTACTCACCCGGGGTTCTTTACGATTGAAAACCGGGATCCCCAAATTTTTAGTTTTATTTTTTTTATGTTTTACTTCTTTTATACAATAAAAACATTTTTTAATTAAAACGGAAAAAAATTTTTGCATCACCATGGGGTTTGAGGGCCTACTTTTAAAATTTTTCTGTGCTTGGGAGCGGGTGTAAGGGGAATTTTTTTTTGGCGAGGGGGAGTTGCCCGGTTTTTATTCTATTTTGGGGGGGACAAGGCTTTTTGATCGTTTTTTAAATCCATTTTTTTGGAGGCCAAGGTGAAAGAAAAATCCCTCCCCAACCCTAGTAGTTTTTTTTTATTTTTTTTTTTTAAACGGGCCTAAACCGTGCAGTACCCGGGTGATAAGTTAGCTTTACTTTTTTGGGTCCCTACAAATTAGGGCCCGATACCCTATTTTTTAGTTTTTTTTTTTTTTGTTTGAGCACTTTAAAAAAAAAAAAAATGTGTTTTTATGGGGTAAAACAATATTTTTTTGAAATTCGCTATCTTCTGAGAGCTATCCCAATTTTTTTTAATTTTTTTTCCATACAAGTTTGTATAAGGACTTTTTTTTGCGGGGGGGGGTTGAACTGACTTTTTAAAATTGGAACAATTTTGGGAGTTTATAGGAGTTTTTTGATCGTTTTTTTATTCTTTTTATTGCTGGGGGAATTGAACTTTAAAATTTTTAATTCTGGGGATGGTTTTTTTTATTTATTTTTTTACGGCTTTTCCAAAACCGTGGGGGTTTAAATTAAACCCTGAAAGTTTAAAAGGGGCCCAGGTCATTAGGGAAATGCGGCGAAAACCAAATATGGGTCCCTTTTTTTATTTTTGATCTTTTTTGGGGGATTTGGCCGTTGAAAAGGGGGAAAAAAAAAGGGGGTTTTGTACTTTATTTTATTTTAAATTTTTGGGTGTTTGTGTTTTCCCTTTTTTTTCCCCTTTTTTTTTTATTTCCCATTTTTTTTCACATTTTTTTTTTAAATTTTCCCCCAAATGGGGGGATTTGAATGAGAGATCTTTAGATCCCCATTCAATAGGAATCAGTGCTTTACTTGTTGCTATACTGTTCCTTTTTGGACAACTGTCAGTAAACGAGGGCCGGGCCCAGGGCCCACGGGGCAGGGCCCGGGGGAAACCCGTGAGGGTCAAAAAAAACAACCCGGGGGCTTTTTCTCGGCCTTCCGTGGGTCTGTAAGGAGGGGGGGAGCTGCAGGGGATCGCCCGATCCTTTGGGCTTCTGCCCCCCAAATGACGCGGGAGGACGTCTTTTTTCCTCGTCTCTTTATTATTGGGGACCCCGGTGTCGGGGAAAAAATTAAAGGGGTTTTTTTTTAAATGCCCCCCCCGGAGCGACCCGGGGGTCGGGCCGACGTTTGCGGGGGGTCGTTTGTTAATATACAGCTGACCCCCGCCCCCGATCGCGGCAAAACCCCCTGCTTTAGAGTTCGACGTTTCCCCCAGGCAAACCAATAGGGACCGGGGTGCGGGGAACCCCCCAAAAACCCGCCCGGGGGCCCTTAAGGATAGGGCCCAAAGGTCTTTAAAGGGGGGTTTAAGAAAGGTCCAAAACCCCAACTCTTGGCCTCGTTTTTTGGGGAGGGGTAAAGTGACAGGTTAAATTTCCAAACAAAAAATTTTTGGACATGTGGGCCGGGGGTTTTAATCTACTTAAAAGAATGGTTGATAAAGGGTTGTTCACCCCCAACCCCTTCATCCTCCAAACCACATCGCAAATGGGTAAGGGCCCACATTAAAATTTGGGATACCCCCTTTGGCCCGGCCTTCATCCCCCCTAATGGGGTTCATGCAAAAAAAAACAAATTACCCCAACGAACTGGCGGGCAGCTTTGAAACGTGAACCAATTTTCGGGGTTAAAAGATTATGGTTTAAAAAACCCTAACGGGTTTTCACAGCTTTTGGGGGGTAAAACCCACCCCCCCTACCCTGCACCCCAAAATTTCCCTTGCTTGGCCCAATAAAGACGAAAACCTTACTTTTGTAAGGGGTAAGGTGCTTTTTTTGAAATTTTTCTCATTTTTTTTTTCCTTTTTTTATTTTTATTTTTGTATTTGCGAAAGAAACTGTATCTTTTTTTTCCAAATAAAATTTTTTAAAAAAATTTATAAGTTTGGGCCCCTTGTAAATTCTCTAAGAAATTTCCATAACCTTAAATATTGTGTTTTTTCTCTGTGACGGGCCTAGAGACAGTGTTTCATAAGAGTGTTTTAAAACCCCTGTTTAGTGCCATTGAGTGGTTTTTTGTGAGTGATGGGGGGTTCCTTCGCCCCGATTTTGATTATTGAGGGGCGGGGGTTACTTTTTAATTTTCTTGAGGTGCCTGGACTGTGTTAGGATGTGATCTATTCTCATTTTTTTACCTGAGTGGAAGGTGAATGCAAATAAAATTGAGTGGAAGTAAATGAACCTCTTTTACAGTGACCCCCGCATCACTTGGTAGTAAGTGTACGTGACACAGGCATGATGAGAACACCCCTTTTAAGGTGTATATGAAATATTCCAAACCAGTGGCAAAATTGCGGGGCATCCCGTTTTATGGGCCCCCATGCGTTTTTCGGGTTTTAATTTCATAGCAAAAAGGATATAAGGGCCTGCCCACAATACTAATTGGATTTAGGTGGCATTTTCTTAATGAGTTGACGTTCATGGTTGGTCTATGAATGATGTCGGCTTGAATGAATAATACGTTAAAATAACCATATGGACACAACAACCAGTCAATCTTTGCTGTATTCTAGGGCCTGGTCTGGGCTTTCATTAGATGCAAATCTGTTGCTTCCCATTACATGGTAACATGACAGTCGAACCTTTGAACAGACCTCTGTCTGCCTTTTAAACATCCTAAATCTCTAATGCATGGCCAGCTTTACTAAGGAAAGAATCTGTAATGGCTAAAGAGTGTCTCCCTCAGGTTAGGGTTTAATAGGTTCTGTCTGTAGATCTCAATTAATTTAGCAGGTTTTGTCGACTAAATAAAATCACAACATGCCCCCAGATGAGGAGAGCTCAAATGTTTTTAGAAATCTGGTGATTCTTTGTGTTGTGTATGCCCTGGAGGATGGGAGGAGTAGTGTTTGTTATTGAAGTTTTATTACCTACTTCTTCATGGGGCATTAATTTTACACTCAATTTTTTTTCAATATAAGATGAAAAAAATCACAGAAAAATGGGACATTTTTTTTACTCAAAAACACAACAAAGGCCATAATTACATCTCAATGGCTGGACTAGAGACTGAACCCAGTAGGAGGCAACACAGGCCCCTGTGCTACTTGGGAAAGATAAACAGGTGCAGGTTATTGCTGAGCAGTAGCTCACACACCCCTCCACTAGGGGGGCAATTGAGTTAATACCCGTTCACACCAGTATTCAGAAAAGCCACAGTGTAATATATGGGAAGATTGCACAAATGCAAAAATAACTGATAAGACATTCCGACACCTTCTATGTATGAGGGGTGGTTGCTGGTATTATAATTGCATATAGATAAGGCAATACAAAAGCGTGCCATTAATACAGATACATGTAGTGCACCATGCTGGCTTACAGTCTATTAGGCCACTATTATTCGATTGGGCGGGCTGCCCAGCACCTTCCAGGTGTCCAACACAAAACACAGACACCCTCTGCTCCCCAGTACTTTTAGGCAAAAAAAAAAAAAGAGACCTACTGGAAAAATATCAAATATGAGGTATTAGTTGATACAGTGGCCACTATACACAAGTTCACAAGCCCCGTCAAGGCTCCTCATTACTTACAAGTCCTTGCACAAACAATTTACAGAAAAATGAGCCATTATTAAGGCTCAAGGGGCTGACTAGAGACTGAACCCAGAGGAAAAAAACACAAAGCCCCTTTGCTACTTGGGAAAGATACAATGACAAAAATGGAGTGAAAAAATGCAAAGAGGCGCTAAAAATATGTATTAAAAAAAAGAAAAAAACACACCCAAATAAATGTGTTCACCTGTTCCATTATCTTGCAGGTTATTGGTCTACTGGACGTCTTCACCCCTGACTTGACGTTGGAGACATTTACTGACTTGTAAGTGCTGACCTTTTTGAGTATTTGTTCTGGTTCTCAGCTAGATGAGCAATGTGGATGTTAGTGTGATGTGTGGATGGTCTTCTAGCTGTTAAATGTCAGCATTTGCTATCTCTTCTGGCTGCATACTTAACATATTTTCAGTTAGGCCCTACAGTGATCCTCCTTTTCAGAAGCAAGTTGTGACAGGTTGTAAGATCTACTGAAACGCTGTATGCTGGTAAATAGCCCTGCATTTTTCCAACTTTTCTTACATTCTTGACTGTTTGATTTCCGAAGGATGCTAGTTTGGTGGTGAAGCTTGTCAGTTGTGCTTGTCTTGGGACCCTTAATTAGAGACTACATAGTCATTTAGTCCTCTTTATATGGAGGAAATGATGCAAGTAATAGCTCATAATTATAGAGCTTCATATTCTGAAAATCAATGTGCCAAGTAAACCGGAAACCTACTCCTTACTAGAATCATCCACGAGGAGCTAAAATATGACATTGCTTGGCAGACATGCAACCACTGCACAGATCTGTGGTTGCTTTATTAGTGTTATGCTTCTCATGTAAATCAGAAGCCATGCATCTCATTAAAACAATGTTTGCAGAACATAAGGGGCCTGGAATAGAGGGGGGAGGCAATGAGTCAGGCTTGCTCCCCCACCGCCATAATAATTACGTTGTGGTAGGGTTGGTAAATATTTGAATAATGTTACATAATATTTTGTGACTCAAGTTAATAGTTTACTATAAGGCTATGTTCACACGGCTTATTTCGGGGCGTATTTGCGGACGTAATTACGTCCACAAACACGCCCCGAAATAAGCCGTGTGAACATAGCCTTATAGTAAACTATTAACTTGAGTCACAAATATTATGTAACAATTATTCAAATATTTACCAACCCTACCACAACGTAATTATTATGGCGGTGTGAACATAGCCTAAAAGTGACAATTATGCTTGGCTGATAACATCACTGATCCCAGTTATTCCGATCTCAGCATATTGTAAATGTGACCATTTAACAAATGGAAATGTTAGTTAACAAAAGAACCATATACAATATAAATGCACAGCATGTAGAGGCTGGGAAAATATATGGAGGTGGTATAAATCTATATACCTTTCATTATTTAAAGGGAACCTGTCACATAGGTTGTGCCCCCCTTGCTGAGGGCAGCACAAGCTTAGTGACAGACCTGCTGTTTCCAGCGCTGTGTCCCTTATTCTGTAAGATGCTGGAGTTTTAGAGCATTTACCCCTCAAATCTTATTTCATGAGCAGGTGTTAGCCCCACCCACCAAAGGCTAGCCCCACCCACTGACAGTTATTCACATGTTTCTACCTATTCAAAGTAATTTATCAGTTGAGGTGGGTGGGGCTAGCCTCAGATGGGCAGGGTTTGAAAAAAACTGACTTTTCGAAAGACCTTTTGGTGAAAA